>JARQOD010011174.1:0-24478 GCA_033576555.1 Oophaga sylvatica
AAAATTTTTTTTAAAAAACCCGCAAATTTAATTCCCGGGTTTTGTGAAAATACAGAAGCCGCATGAAATGACCAGGTTTAATAGAGTTAACCATGTTATTTCTGTTTTTTGTAATTGTTTTCACAAAACAATTACATGAGTGTTGTTGGCAAAATTGACCTGTGGGGGTTAATTAAGGTGTAAATTGTAAAAAAAATCTTTTTTTTTTACAACAAATTTCCCCTTTTAAATTTAACCCCTACTGGTCAAATTTTGCAACATACATCATGAAATTGTTTGTGAACCATTAAAAATACATGAAAAGCATGATTAACTCTATGAAAACCATGTGGTCTTTTCATGTCGGGTGTTTCTGTTTTTCACAAACCCGGCATTAACGGAAATTGAATCGAGGCAATTTTCTATGGAATGTTGAACTAAAAATAATGTTATATAGTCAAATGACTGATTTTAACTATTATGTTTTTGTGTGTATATTATTTTTAAAAGGAAAAAAAAGGGTTTTTTTTAGTTTCGTATTTTTTCCCCCATTTACTTGCTTTTGGTTTTTCCGGTTATCGGGTCGGCGATCCAGATATTTTTTGAGTATCGGGCGTTTTTATCCGATTGATATTTTAGGTAGGGGCTATCGCTCAAACTACCTGCGGACTTGCATAAATTGTTTAGGGGGGACGACACTCCCTGTACCTAACACTGGAACTATATACCGGTTTTAGTCCTTAAAAGGGGACGTTTGTTTAGTGGATTTAAGTAGTTTAAGATGGTAACCCCCACTGACTAAGAAACCCCCAATTGACCCTAACTCGTCGCACCTCCCTACACTTTCTAAATACTGAGCTGAATTGCGCCGGCAGGGGGCGCCCGGTTTTTAACCTGATGTTTTCTGGCGGCCAGTAATATCCTGCCCACAAAAAGAGGGGCTGCGGGTTACGTCCCTGGCGACAAACCCCCTGCGTTGTTTGGTTTCCTAAAGACAGCAAAAATCAGGGTGGAGACCCGATTTCCCCATGGGAAAAAATTTCCGGAAAATTTTTGGTGCTTGCCGAGTACACAATTACGGATATTGGGTGAGAAACGGTAGTGGAAAGAAATTTGCTCTCATACTGATTTCCTTAAAAAAAGGAGGAATGATTATAAAATACGATGCTTAAAACTACTATGAGAAAAAAGAGATGGTCGGTAAAATCAAGATTTTAAAATTCTTATCATCCTTTTAGAATAGATAGGTGGGAGTTTATTTTTTTCTTGTCCCAAAATAATGAAATTTTAGAGCTTTTCACCATTCATCGCTATACATTAAAATTTTAGAAAAGTCTTCTCACTGTTTTTCCAAAAAATTTTTTTATTGTGAACCTTTTTTTTAATATCTCCGTAGTGCCTGTTTTTTAAAAATGGCTTTTCTGGAGAGTTGTAGTGCTAAGTTTTTGGTTTTGTTTGTACTCTTGTCTTTTAGTGAAATATTATTTTCTAATTAGTATGTTCAATAAATTACATTTCATTTTTTTCTGTTCATATACTAATTAAAGTTAACGCTACAGACAACGTAAGTACATTTTTACCAGTTTTAATATTTAAATTTTCCTAGGGGGGTTTCAATTTGTTTTTATTACCTGCTTAACGTTTAGCAGCTCAAATCAAATATTCTATGCAGGGGATCATAATCATAAGACTAGTTTTAAACTGCCTTTTCCTTTTTTTCTTTTTAATTATTAAAAACCACTAAATGTACATTTTTAAACTTGGTAGAAACAATCTTGAAAAAATTCTTATGCTCATAGTTTAAAAAATAAAAATGTGTTTGAATTGTTTCCCCCTTTTTCAGGAAAAATTTTGGATTTTGTTTTAAAAATTTAAACAATACTTACTAGTTTTTTAAAAATTACATTTCCCCAGGTTAATCAAGCAATTGCACGTAAAAAAAACCCCCTGATATGTTCATTTTCTGAGCAATAAAATTCTTACTTTGGGCCTCCAGTAGAAATTTGGCCCCATGAATTATTTAATTAGAACAGCCATCGGAATATATGTCAAACCGGAATTGTATAAAATTTTTTTCTTAAAATTCAAGTTGTATAAAAGATAAAATTTTCATCAGTTGCTTCGCTTTTGAACATTCTGACATTGTACAATTAGGTCACAAAAGAAAATTGAAGGGTAAAAGAAAATAGTTTGTAACAAAATGAAAAATCAAAAAAATGTAAAAGATTATAAAAATTGGTGAAAAAGTAATTTACAATTTTAGTTTGATAAAACAAATACCTGAAAAACTAGCTCCCCAATCAATTTTTTTGTTGGGGGGGAACATGTGTCTTGCTGGTGAGCTCTGCATTGTTCCCCAGGTCAGAAAAATTACAGGGATAAAAAAAGTTGTCCACGTTATATGTTTTTTTAGGGGTGAAAAAAAGGGAATTTTGTAATATTTATTTATTGTATTATCAAATTACAAAATGTTTAAATTTTTCGACGAGGGTGCAGTGTATTTGGTTTTGTTCTGCTTTTTTTGCAGCGATGCAGAGAACCAAAAAAAAAATTAAAATTTTTGGAAAATTTCTTTCCTGTTATGGAGTTTATTGATTGCTTTATTTTTAGGGAAGGACATAGAATCACCCCCCTTTAATGTCTATATGGTTCCCTAGGTCATAAAAAATGTAATGAAATAAACCCTTTTTATATTCGATAATGTTTTGGCCCAAACAACCCCCTTTTACTGATCTTCCTCTAAAGTTTTTAAAAGCTAAAAGGCCATTCATGCCAACAGTAATGACCCTTGTTCATGTAAAAAAACTTGGAGGCAGATGATCGGGGAATTCTGTGTTGGCCTTGATCTTTTAAATTAAGATTCCGACTAATTGAATTTTTTGTTATTTCTATATATTGCTGAAGGATTTGGGAATCAATAGCAATCAAAACGTTTCGTCCACATGCGGACCTTCATCATTACTTTTAATTAAATAAACAAACAAGGTTTAGTGTGATAAGAAAAAATAAAATATATACATAAATATAACAGGTAAAAAAGATCCATTTAAAAGTATTTAAACATACGGAAGTCAAAACTATTCATCACAGTCAGCCTAAAATGAACGTTTATTTAGGCTGTGACCATATCAATTGATCGGAATCCATCTCTTTTAAAAGGTATGATATCACTTTCACCACCCCCATATATAATAAGAGTGTCACAAATTCACCTATCATTCATTACTTTTGGCCGTATCTCTTTGTTAAGTTCGGGTCTGAGCAAAATTTAGGTAAAAACGGAATGTCTGCATTTTTGAAAATTCTCTATATTTACGCTTATGGTTTGACTGTGCGAATTGCATGACTTCCCCATTGTTTATCTATTAATGGATCCTTTGCCATGTAAATTTATGTATATACTTTATTTTTTTATTATCATCTAACCTTGTCTTGTTTTTTTAAATTTTTTGAAATGTGGGCCCATGTGGACCGAAACATTTTGATTTCTATTTATTACCCAAATTTTCAGCAATTATGCAATAAATCAAATAACTAAGTTGGTGCCGGGTTCTTTAATTTTAAAATTGTCACGGTGTGGAAAACCATCTTGGGCCCCCCTAATCAAGCTGTGACATGCTTTTTCTTAAAGGTATAGATCTTACAGCTCATTTTAAGCAACCCGTCATCGTTTTGGCCCCCTTAGTTACATCAATGCCTTTTTAGGGGTTACTACAGCATTCTATAATGCGTAGATAAACCCCCCCTGCCCAAATAAAAAAATATAAATTTTATTTTTTACTTACCCGGGGGGCGGCCAGTACTGCCATCCTATGGGTCGCAGGTGCGGTCCTGCCCTCCCATCTTTTTTGCGATCTGCTCTCCTGCTTGCTTGAGGGCTCCCGGCATTGTGCTCCTGCGCAGTGTACTTCTCTGCTCTTTTTGAGGCTGACAAATTCCTGCATGTGCAGGTGTGGGGCCTCTCCCCTTTTCCCGGGCGCCTGTGCACTGCAGAAACTTTCCTTGCCCTCAACATGACAGATAAGTACCCCTGCACAGGAGCCGATGCCGGGAGCTATGAAGCAAGCAGGAGGGTGGCGTTTGTAAGAAGATGGAAGGCACAGGATCCGGACCTGCAAAAACTCATTGACCAAACAGGACCGGTCCGCCCCCCGGGAAGTGTAATATACTTATCTTTTTTCTTTTGCAGGTCAGATTGGGGGCTTATCTACAGCATTAAAGAATGCTGTAGATAAGCCATGAAAGGCAGTGGCCGCATCTTATAGCGGCCCATACAGCTGACAAGTTCTCTTTAAATATTAAGAAAAAACGTGGATTTATTCTGGAATATGATCTCAAATAACATATCAAGTTATCATTTTATTTTACTTTCTATGACCTATAGCCTGTATGAATACTTAGTGAGTTTTGATCCTATTGACAGAATCCCTTTTTATTTCACATTTGACAGATCAGACTTTATGGGGTGCAGTGATAACACATTTGTTTTTTTTTTTTAATATCTTTATTTTTAATGGAGGAAAAAGAGAAATTATTAGAATTGTCATGTTTATTTAATAAATCAATTTTCTTTTAGTTTGTATTATATATTATAGTCTCTATAGGGGACTATAACGTGCGATAGACTGAGACCTCAGTATTGGTTAAAATAAAAATTACAGTCTCCCTTGAAGCCCAGCCTCAGACAGGGATTTAGCAGGCTCCATGATGGAAAAAATATAGTTCTTTACCTGACACCAGGCTGCCATAACAACCATTAGCAACCCATTTGCGGGGTGGCTGATCAGGACACAGGATGACACCCTCCCTTGCCAGTCAGATATTAAATGTTGCTGTCACATATTGCAGCCACATTTGTCAAGGTAACAGTAATAGGAGAGCCCTTCACCATCCAGTGGGTTTTAGAGTTAGCACACAGCCATTATCAGTTGGGTAAAAAGCCAGGCTAAGCCGTGAGCCCATTCCATCCTCCCAACTTGAGGGTACATGTATTGTGGATGTTGGGAAGGGGATAGAAAAATAGCTTGATTATTAGGTCCAGGCACTTTAATGCTTATATATTGAGTCATTCTGTGTCCTAAATAGGCACTTTTGTTTCACAAAAAGTACAGTGGGTATGGGAAAGTATTCAGACCTCTTTAAATTTTTCACTCTTTGTTTCATTGCAGCCATTGGTAAATTCAAAAAAGTTATTTTTTTTCATTAATGTACACTCTGCACCCCCATCGTGACTAAAAAAAACAGAAATGTAGAAATTTTTGAAAATTTATTAAAAAGAAAAACTGAAATATCAAATGGTATAAGTATTCGACCTTTCGCTCAGTATTTAGTAGAAACACCCTTTTGAGCAAGTACAGCCATGAGTCTTCTTGGGAATGATGCAACAAGTTTTTCACACCTGGATTTGGGGATCCTCGCCATTCTTCCTTGCAGATCCTCTCCAGTTCTATTAGATTGGATGGTGCATGTTGGTGGAAAACCATTTTCATGTCTCTCCAGAGATGACACAATTGGGTTTAGGTCAGGGCTCTGGCTGGGCCAGTCAAAAATGGTCACAGAGTAGTTCTGAAGCCACTCCTTTACTATTTTAGCTGTGTGCTTAGGGTCATTGTCTTGTTGGAAGGTGAACCTTCGGCCAATCTTAGGTCCAGAGCACTCTGGAAGAGGTCTTCATCCAGGATATCTCTGTACTTGCCCACATTCATTTTTTCTTCAATTGCAAATAGTCATCCTGTCCCTGGAGCTGAAAACACCCCTTAGCAAGATACTGCCCCATCATGTTTCACTGTTGGGATTGTATTGGGTAGGTGATGAGCAGTGCTTGGTTTTCTCCACACATAAATCTTAGAATTATCACAAAAAGTACTTCAAATGTTTTTCACCCAAAATCTAAGCGGGCTTTCATGTGTCTGGCACTGAGGAGAGGCTTCCACTGGGCTACTCTGCTATAAAGGCCTGATGTTGGAGGGCGCAGCAGTGATAGTTGACTTTGTGGAACTTTTCTCCCATCTTCCTACTGCATTTTGTGGAGCTCAGCCACAATGATCTTTGGGTTCTTCTTTAACCTCTCTCATCAAGGCCCTTCTCCCATGATTGCCCAGTTTGGCTGGAAGTCCAGGTCTTGGAAGACTTCTGGTGGTCCAAAGTTCTTCCATTTAAGGATTATGGAAGCCACTGTTCTCTTAGGAACCTTGAGTACTGCAGAAAGTCTTTTGCAACCTTGGCCAGATCTGTGCCTTGCCACAATTCTGTGTCTGAGCTCCTTGGCCAGTTCTTTGACCTCATGATTCTCATTTGTTTGAATGTACTGTGAGCTGTGAGGTCTTATATAGACAGGTGGATGCCTTTACGAATCAAGTCCTATCAGTTTAATTAAACACAGCTGGACTCCAATGAAGGATTGGAACCATCTCAAGGAGGATCACAAGAAAATGGGACGCATATGATGCAAATATGATGTCTGAGCAAAGGGTCAGGGTACTTTGACTATGTAATATTTCAGCTTTTAATTTTTTGCTAAATTTTGCAAACATTTCTACATTTCCATTTTTTTCAGTCAAGATGGGGTACAGAGAGTACATTAATGAGAACAAAAGATTTTTTTTTATTTTACCAAATGGCTGCAATGTAATAAAGAGTGAAAAATGTAATGGGGTCTGAATACTTTCATACCCACTGTATGCTTTGTGATAAATAGCAAAATTGAAGATATTTTTAAACTGAATAAGTCAGTTTAGCAAATTACAAAGTGTTGACTAGTTGTGTTAAACCTGAGTCATTTCTTTATAACTCAATTAAACAAATCAATGCTCAAGCCAAGTCAATAAGTTAAATTAAAAAAAAGTAAAAAGTATTGTATAAAAAGATAAAAAAGTAAGATATAATGTAATAGTTTGCATGTAAGATAGAAAAATCTGATAATAAAACAACAAATTGTATGTTTACGCTTTAAATTTACATAGGAATTAAAGAATCTGTCAGCAGGGTGTTTGCTATGTAATCTGAGAGAAGCATGACATGAAGTAGGGGTTAGAACACTGAACTGTTTGATTGGTCATATATCCCCTTGTTATGCTGCTGTTTTCTTAGACTAAAGCTTTATTCACCTTGCGATTATCATTGCTGTGACAAGTTGGTATGTGGGAAATCGTTCAACTTGGCCCTGTGATGAGCTACTCACTGTCTATAGACTGTGAACACAGAGAGTCTGTTGTGGCGAGGCAGCATTTTCAGCTTTTCTGCATTGACCTGAGTAGTCTGAGTAGTCTCGAAAGCTTGTAATTTGTTACCATCTTTTTATTTTAGCCATTAAAAGGTATCAACCACTGAGGACTCTCAAGTCTAAATATTTTTCTTGCTAAATCTAAAAACCTGTGTCAGAATGGCTGCCCCAGTAAACTCAATGAATCATCATTAGATTTATGGTCTCTTTGTCTGCATAATGCTGCTTTCAGATGAGGTAGCAAGAACCTGATGACAAATTCCCTTCAAGGGACAAGAACAGGAAGATAATTCATCAAAGGCTTACAGCATCCAACAGACAAGAACTCCTGCCCTTCATGGTCCTCCATAATATTGTTCAACCATCACTTCTGTATTCTGTCTGAGGAGAGCTGCTGCTGACATCTCCGAGGAGTATGAAATCATGTTGGTAAAATTACAAAGACTTGACCCTTCTTCTCCTGTACACATCTGTTATGGAAACAGTTGGAAGAATGAATATATCAGAAGACTTCCCTATACCACTGAACATTTTACCGATATTGTCTGACTTCTTCAACTTTAATCTAATGTGTGCAGAGACATTTATTTGGTCTTACAGTTTCAGAATATGTGCCAAATAGCTAAGAGATACTGTGTGGCTTGACATAATATGTGAAAATAGCTAGCCAATTCCTGCTCTCTAAAAATGGGCAAATTTTAGTACAGCTCAATAAAAAATCTTTATAACTGCTTAATCATATTGTGAATAGCAAATCTGTTCTGAAAATTAAAAAACTGATGTTTTTATTATTTTTTATTATCTTTTAGATGCCATTACATATTCATGTTGAAAACAGTAAATCCTTTTCTCTCCTTAAATAAAGGCATAAGTTAGTTTTGTGAGAGAGCTATAGTAACTTTACTTAGCAAAGAACATAGCTTTTCATACTCTCCACACATGGATAACTTTTACACCCTGTATATGAAATTATCAAACCTTCTTCCTTTTGCACCTCATATGTATAAACACCAGCAAGGCAGATATTAGCCCCTCCAAAAAGGGATCATTTTTGACCACTTCAATTGGTCCAGCAGCTTACTTTTCTCTGTCTCGCTCTCTGTGCCTCTGTCTGGTTGCATCTCAAGTCCGGTCATCACGCTGGGCTGGGACTTTTCCTACGCGAGTAAGGACAGAGTTAACTGTCTATATAAACTATTGTAATAAATTGTATAATGATAAAGTGTTCAGATTAGGACATATTACACGCAAGGTAAAGCAGTTTATAATTTGTCATTCTGATTTAGTTTATGACCTATTTCTGCTCATGCTTAACTAGGTAAAATCATTCATCCTGTTCTAAGAACAGCTTTGTGCTATACATTCTGGCAAGGGATGTAGATGCCTCATTAACCCCTTCCTAACAGTGCAATTTACCATGTTTTGTGCTTTCCACTTTTTCTTCTCTTTCCATCAAAAAACATCCATTTTTTTATTATTCCATCAACATAGTATTTTTAGTGCTGAAAAAATGACCTGACAATATGATTTTCCAGGTCAGTACAATTTTTATTTTTTAATTTAAGTGATTAAAAAACCTGAAAATTTGTAAACAAAAAAAATGTTTTTTCATAATAATTCTAAAGCCAATAATAATATTTTCATGTTTATATCAGTGAATCTGTTTAAGGGTTTCTGTTTTGTATGATGCGCTGAATATTTTGTTACAATTTGGTGTAGGTACAATTTTTTGATTGCTCCTTATTGCATTTTTTGGCACAATTGCTGTAACTGAAAAACTGAAATTTTTGCATTTCGATCTTTTCTCTCTTTAACAGCATTTTCAAGTTAAGGTACTGCCACACTAAACAATCCCGCTAGCGATCACGATAACGACGCATACTAATGCGATCGCTAGCGGGATTGTTTCTATATCGCTAAGTGCGGCCACATTTAGCGATATAGTTAACGACGCTATCGCCGTTAGCGATCTTCTTAACGACTTTAGCGGTACAAAAGTACCGCTAAATCGCTAAGAAAAGGTGCCACACTAGCGATATATACTTACCCAGCGGGAGCGCCGACGAGAAAATAGGGTCCGGAACGATTCCAGCGACGAGCGAGATCACAGCAGGAAGCTCGTCGCTGGCAGCTGCCCACTGAACAACATCGCTAACGGGATCGCTAAATAGTGACGTTTTTTAGCGATCCCGTTAGCGATATTGTTCAGTGTGGCATACCCTTTAGGCTTGTAATATTATGATAAATGATATTGCTGCGTTCGTAAAAATCTGAAGTTTGTTTGGCTGCGCTCCACAGGAGGATAATGATGGCAGTAACAGAGGTCTTCAGCAGGCCATCAGTTGCAATGGTTACTTATCAGTTCCCAGCAAATCACTACACGGGAGGTTGATAGGAACCAGCATGTGCGCACACTGGCATTGAAATCATTGCATTGAAGTGCAGTCAGTGTGAAATGGCCGTCATCCACAGGTTTTCGCTCCTCTCCCACTATACCTGTTTTATGGATTAAATAATGGACTATTTTTAATGGATATTGAGTGCCACCTTTTTTCTCTTTTCGTTGGACTATATTGGATTGATCTTTTTGGTGTGTACACGAGTCATTCCTACAGTTGTCTATTGTTCAGCTAACACACAGGTAGATTTTCAATCACAGCTGTGATAATCACAGAAGTAAGTGCCAGCAGTACAATCCTTGTCTATTTGTAATCATTTTCCTGCCTATGTATTATTAAGAAAATCAAAATTAATTTGATTATATTTTTAAGCTAAAACATGCTACTTCCAAGCAAATTATACGTTTTAAAAGTAAAACAATGGTTCTTTCAGATTAAGCAAGTCCATTGCCCAATTCATCAAGACCGGCGATTGTCTCACTGGTCTTGATGATGGGATGTGATGAAGTCTGACGCTCGTGATTCATAAAGAGGTCTCATTAATCTTGAGCATCTGACAAGTTGTGTGCACCTCAGTCAGAGTCTGGAGTGAGATTTTTGGTGTATGGAACACCACAGCCCTTTCTGAATTAGACTAGCTGTAGTGTCACAATCTATTTCTACCCACTGCAATGGAGCTGGGAGAAAATTGAAGTAAAAACACCAAAAAGTTGCCATATTTTTGCTTAACGCTAAGTTGCACCAAAATGTTGTGACTTTTCAAACCTTTATGCCACTATTTTGCCATAAAAGCTTTTATTTATCAAGACCAATCTGTTGTGTTTTGGTAGCTGTGGAGAAAAAGCAAATACGGCAATACACAAGAGAGGCTGGAACCTATTGAATTGCAGTAACCTGAACTAACCACACAACTAGAGGTAGCCGTGGAGCGTTCCTACGTTGATCCTAGATGCCTCGTCACAGCCTGAGAGATAACTACACCTAAAGGCAGAAAGAGGAAAGCTATCTGTCCCGGAGCAGATCCCAAAGAAAATAGGAAGCTCCCAAACATGTAATGGCGGTTAGACAAGAAGAAGCATGGACACAGACAGAAAATAGAATGAGCAAACGCTGGGCCCAATCTGTCTAGACAGAAAAGTACAGGAAAGGATTCTCACTGCAATCCAAAAAAACCCCTAAAAATACCAACTCTTCTGATTGCAAAAACACCTGAGATCACACGATCTCTACCACCTAAATCAGATCTCTGGTGTAACAAAACTAAGCCGCAGCCACTGAATGAACAAATAACAGTGGCTTCAGATAAACTGAGAGGAGCACAGGCCCCCAGGAGGGGACCCGGCTGACCTCCACAGAAGTGCAGGGAACTATGCAAAAGCAAGCACAAAAAATAAAAGCAGAAAATATCTTATCTGAAAGCAGAAGATGCAGGCAAGACTCAGCAAACTTCCAAATGAACCAGGAACCACAACTGAGTCAAGAACAATTGATCACCGGCAACTATCATGGGAAGGAACATCCCTTATATCAGCCCAGTCAGTGATCCCAGATTGCCATTCCTCTCTGAAAGGTTCAGTACTGTCTGTAACCACCAGAGGGCGCCTCTGCTCAGAAACCATCTCTAGCACATTCACAACACCGATCTGTCCAAAAAGCAATGGATGAATATAAAACTAGCAAAACATTTATGTGCTTCTAGTGGCAAAAGCTGAACAAATTAGGTTGCACAATTTCATCCAGGTTGAGCCACTATGGTATATTTAGCTTATTTTAAGAATGCCTAGTTTAAGTTTATGCTAGGTATTACACTAAATTAGTACATTTACCAATGTCTGATCTATGTGTAGATGCACATGCAGTTTTTTTATGGATGATATGAATTCAGCCTTATACAAGCCACTAATTAGACCACATATGGAATATTGTGTATGACTCATTTTAATTGCTTATTAGATGAACTACATAGAAAGTGACAGTTTTATTGAAGGAAATGGTTGGATTGCTGCAATAAGAAAAAATACTGTATTGTATATTGTAATCTGTTTAAAGAAAGACAAATAATTCATCAACTAAATTAGTATTCAGAGGAAGTGAGATCACTGTCAACATATTCTAACCTTTGCAACAAGATCATTGAGTGCTAATTGGTCTTCATTGCAGCTCTGCGATTCAAGTCCCTTAAAGAATAGTATAATCTTCTATTAGTAATCAAGCAGTAGAATTATAATGTCGCATAGTGGTACAAATTAAAAAATAAATTATTTGAAATGTGTTTTTAATAGAGATGAACAACTTTGCCTTTTTTCATGTCGAGTCGGGTTTTGTGAAACCCGACTTTCTCAAAAGTCGAGTCGAACGAAGGCATCCGACTAGAGTTGAGCGATACTTTCCGATATCCTAAAGTATCGGAATCGGAATGGTATCGCCGATATCACTAAAATATCGGCGATACCCGATACCGATACCGGAAGTCCCATGTAAGTCTATGGGAACAAAATATCGAAATTAAAAAAAACCCATTCTTGCCTTGTTGGTTAATTGTACATGAAGGAAAACAAGAAAGAGTAATGTAGAATGTATTGGGGAAGGTTGAGGAGACATTAAAGGCATAGATGTTTAACCCAATCAAATGGAATAGCATAAATATTTTTTTTTTTTAAAGATGTTCGGATTGACGAAGAAATTGACAATGTGTAACGTTTTTTATATTTTGGCAAATATGTATATTACACAACTTCCATGCTCTTCATCTTCACCTTTTTAACTTTTCACACACTTTCTCCTTCATAATCTTCTGCAGCATCATCTTTTTCATCAAATTATTCTTCATCTTCACCTTCTTTATCTTCTTCTTAAACTTCTTGCTATTCATCTTTGTTAACATTACTCATATTCTTCTTATTAAACTATTATTCTTATTCATATTCTGCTTCATCTTCTTCATCATATTCTTATTTGTGACAGAGAATCCTGTACTTGTAATCTGTCAAAGTATGAATTTTTCATCCTTCCGTTCTTGCTGTCACAAAAGATTTAAATTACAACAGTATTTGTCCGTGTTCAGTTTAGCCTGCAGCAGCAGGCATTTTCCAGGGGCACCACGAGGAGGAACGGACTCACCCCCATACACTGCTTAGTCTTCTTCTGCTTAGAATTTAGAGCATATATTTTGCTCTTCATTTTGGTCTTATACTTCATGTTCTTCTGCTTTTAGATCTTCTGCTTATTGTTCTTGTGTCTCTTGTTCCGTATCTTGTATTTGTAGCACAATCTTGTACCAGCTGATGTTACTGGGACACGGTTACTAAGCAGGAGGTACCTGTGCTCCAAAGCACTACCAAGGACCAGCAGACGTTGCTGGAACTCGGATACCGAGATGGAGGCACCTAGGCCAAAGGCACTGCGGAGAACCAGTTGACGGTACTGGAACCCGGAGGGGCAGCAGAAGGAAAAGAGCCAATGGCACAACCGAGGACCAGCTGACGTTACTGGGACACGGTTACTAAGCAGGAGGTACCTGTGCTCCAAAGCACTACCAAGGACCAGCAGACGTTGCTGGAACTCGGATACCGAGATGGAGGCACCTAGGCCAAAGGCACTGCGGAGAACCAGTTGACGGTACTGGAACCCGGACGGGTAGCAGAAGGTACAAGAGCCAATGCAAGTAACGAGGACCAGCTGACTGTGCTGGAACCCGGAGGGGCAGCAGAAGGAAAAGAGCCAATGGCACAACCGAGGACCAGCTGACGTTACTGAACCCCAGTAACACAGGAGCAAGTGTTGACTGTGCTAACAGCACTTCCGAGCAACAACTGGCGGTGTTGGAGCCCAGGGTCAAGGAGGATGTTTAAATACTAGATCAAGTAATTTCCTTGTTACCTGTCAATTTTAAATGTCTATACTTCAAACAAGAGAAAGATAACCTTTACTACCATAAGATGATGATTTCATTTAAACTAATATCTAGATAAATAAAGAATTGACAAACATAAACACATACATTAACATGTTGAACAGCAATGCAAACCACAAAATAAATTAGTTAAGGAATCTGCTATACGGTTGTACATAAAAGCATACAAGTACATATCTGAATCCATTAATGATGGATAAGTAACAGTATGTACACCATTTTTATTGTATAGACAATGAATGTCTGACTTCAAAACATCATCAGCATTACAAGTTATCTGTGATATTACTAAAATGTTCCATTTGCTGAATAATGTCACTAAATATTTTATACAAAATTATACAATTTCCATCATGTAATACTCATAATATGTGGCAATAATCATTTTTATTAACAAACATAACCTTTCAAAAGTGCATAGTGCATAGTGAAAATTGCTATTTATGCCTGACTGTCGACTTGCAAGCATGACAACAGATAGATAAGGTATATATAGATGAGACTGCATAGCCACAGATGGTGAATTGCGATGTAATACTGTACCTCAATAAAGTGTGCGTCACTACTACATAATTTTTTTTATATAGCTTTATAAACAGGGTACATGGATGTATGCTTGTGCCTTTGTTTTGACGCACAGACTGCCTTCCTGCTGAGACGCATTGGGTAGTGAACAGTTGTGTGCAGTGTTCACTGCAGTCTCTGCGGAATAACCACACTTAGACCTTATAACTTTTCAGACTTTCTTTATCAATCTACCAAGATGAAGAAGGCAGGGAGTAAGGCACGTGGTCGTGGAGTTTCTTCAGGGAGAGGACGTGGGGATTCTGTGGCTGCTGCGGCCCCCAGTGACACAGCATCCACCAGTTTTCCCCGTGAGCGTTCCTTTATGCGCACTTTTGTAGGAGCTCGGAGTACCCCCCTGCTGCGGGAAGAACAAATTGAAGCCGTTGTTGTTTGGATGTCAGCCAATGCATCGACTTCAATTGCTTCCACCTCCTCTCAGACCACAGCACTGTTGGGCAACCATCTGTCTCTTCACCGCCTGGCAAATTGCCCAGGCAGTCAGAGAGTTCTGTACAGGAGCCAGCTGAGTGTCTGCTTCTGTTCTCAGAATCTATTGGCTTGCAAACAGGGGCCCAGCCAAGCAGCATTCTGTAATGTGAAGAGGGAGTATGCAGTGATGCGCAACAGCTGTGTCTCTCTGAATCTGAAGAGGCGGGTGAGACAGTGCCGATGGTCAGCACACCGCAGAACGCATCTGATGATGATGAGACCCAGGTGCCAGTTTCTGTTGAGCATGGTGCTGGCCAGACCACCCAACAGCAGGTGTTGGAAGAGGGTAGTGGAGATGATGAGGTCCAAGACCCAACATGGCATGAGGAACAGGAAGGTGGTGGGAGCAGCTCAGAGGAATAATAATAATATTTATTTATATAGCGCCATCATATTCCGCAGCGCTTTACAGTTTAGCCGTTTCAGAACACAAGTCATAAGTAACAACGTTAACAATACAATAATTTAAGCTAAATAAGTCGCCCCTGCTCGTGACAGCTTACAATGTACAATGAGATGGGGGAGATACAAAGTATAGGTGTTTATATACAATGGTGCATTTACAATGATGTTCCAGCCATCTTAAGGGACTGAGGGATGGAGATAGTGAATGGGCTAGAGACACACACACACTTACACAGAATACATAGAATGACTTTGATTAGTGAATGTGATAGGCCGCTCTGAACAAATGTGTTTTGAGGGAGCGCCTGAAACCATGCAAATTGTGGATAGTCCTAATTTCTTGGGGTACAGCATTCCAGAGGATTGGCGTAGAGCAGGAGAAGTCTTGGAGTCGGGAGTGGGAGGTACGTATTAGTGCAGAGGTTAGTCGAAAGTCGTTTGCAGAGCGCAGCAGTCGGTTAGGCCGATAGATAGAAATGAGGGAGGAGATGTAGGAGGGGTGCTGCACTGTGGAGAGCTTTGTGGGTGAGAACCAGTACTTTGGTTGAAATCTGGGAGAGGCCTAGAGAAATGGTTAGTGATAGAAGGAAGATAGAGGAAGACATTGCCCCAACGGTACAAACAGGAGGAGAGGTTAGGCTGCAGACTCGGTTGCCTGTAGCCTCCAGTTTGGCACCTGTTCGGAGCAGTTGTCTTCCAAAAGTCAAAACGTGCGCTCCCAGGACTTGCACTGCGTGGTCCTTTTTTCACACACTTGCACATGATATTTGCTATGTGAAATGCAAGCTGTGTAATTAAAAATTAAAAATAGCTAAAAGTGTCAGTCACCTCAATACCACAAATATGTGGAAACATGTGCGGACAAAGCACGTAGTTGAGTTACAAAGACACACTAGAGATGTAGGCCAACCTACAGCAGCACCTACATCTTCAGGTTGTGTTGAAGCCTCTTCATCGAGCTCACACACAGCTGGTTATGCTTCCTCACAGGATCGCCATGGAAGAACCTCGGCCACTGTTGTCCAGAGACAAACTGTTATTCCACACACAGCAGCAAGTTCCCTGTCATCCTCACACTCCCAGGCCACAAAACAGCCATCGGTAACACAGGCATGGGATAAAAGACGGCCATACTCCGCAAACCATGCACGAGCACAGGCTCTGAATGCTGGCATTGCAAAACTCCTGTCCCTTGAAATGCTGTGATTCAGGCTGGTGGAGACAGACAGTTTCCGTAACTGAATATCATTGTCAATCCCACAATACAATGTGCCAAGCCGATTTCATTTCAGCAGGCAAGCCGTCCCTGGTCTGCAAAAGCATGTTGAGGGAAAAATTAAACATGCGCTACTAAAAGCCCTCAGTAGCAAGGTCCACCTGACCACCGATGCGTGGACCAGTACCCATTGTTATGATCTGCTACAACCAGTAAGGAAAGAAGGGAATTCTGTCCCTACAATACAACTAAGCTGAATCCCTACGATGTAACGGGGAACGTGATCCTGCGACCAGACCCGCTAAAGTCCTCATCTAGTGTGAACGAAGACCTATAGTTGCGAGGGAGTAATCCCTACAAGATCTAGGGACTGTGAGAAAAGGTGGACACCTCCTAACATAAATTGTAGCATGGATAATTAAACAGAAAAATAAATACTTTGTGATCCTAACATCAAGCAAAACTGACAGATTAAGGCACCTAAGCACCCGGCTAGCTTAACAGTAGATAATACAATGAAGTCAAGCAAAGCCAGAAGGGCGGAGCCAGACTAAATAGGGAAAAAAGGTCATGTGACCAGCAAACTGAAACAAAACCTAACAAGAGGGTTCTAACACCCATGGCCAGGGACAATACCTTTCCCTCACTGCCCATTGGGTCAATGTTGTGCAGCCGGGTACTGATCTTGCGAGTGGCGCTGTACGTGTTCTGCCAACTCCAAGGATTGCAGGAATCAAGTCTGTACACATTGATTCCTCCTCCTATTCCAGTTCCTCAGAATCATCGCTGCAGGAGCCGTCACGGTCTACCTCCACATGGACCCGTGAACGTTTACCTGTTGCGACCGATATGAGCACAGCCGTGTCAAAATGTCAACAGGCCATCCTGAAATTAATTTCCATGGGGAATCTTAGCCACACAGCGCAGGAGCTCTGTAATGCCATAAAGCAGGAGAGCGACGTGTGGTTTTTGGAAGAGAATCTACAGGCAGGCTTGGTAGTGTGTGACAATGGCCGAAATCTGGTGTCAGCTCTGGGCCTTGGCAACCTCACTCACATACCATGTCTGTCATATGTGCTCAACTTGGTCGTGCAGAGTTTTTTGAGGGACTATCCGGATCTTGATGCACTGCTGCACAAGGTCCGCCTACAGTGCGCTCACTTGCGACGTTCCAGCATGGCCAGATCGCTGATTGCAGCTCTGCAACGCAGATTTCACCTTCATGAACATCGCATCATATGTGACGTACCCACCAGGTGGAATTCCTCGTTACATATGTTGGAGCGGTTGTGTGAGCAGCAGCCAACAGTAATGGAGTATCAGCTGCATCAGGCGCAGTCAACTCGCAATTTGCGCCGTTCACACTTCACCACTACTGAGTGGGCCTCTATAATAAGAATAATAATATTATTTATTTATATAGCGCCATAATATTCCGCAGTGCTTTACAGTTTAACAGTTTCAAAACACGAGTCATAAGTAACAACGTTAACAATACAATAATTAAAGCAAAATCAGCCGCCCCTGCTGGTGAAAGCTTACAATCTACAATGAGGTGTGGGAGATACAAAGTACAGGTGTTTATATACAATGGTGTTTTTACAATGATGGTCCAGCCATTTTAAGGAAGTGAGGGATGCATGGAGATAGTGAATGGGCTACACACACAGAATTACACATAGAATGACTTTGATTAGTGAATGTGATAGGCCACTGTGAACAAATGTGTTTTGAGGGAGCGCCTGAAACCATCCAAATTGCGGATAGTCCTAATTTCTTGGGGTAGAGCATTCCAAGGATTGGCGCAGCGCGGGTGAAGTCTTGGAGTTGGGAGTGGGAGGTACGGATTAGTGCAGAGGTTAGTCGAAGGTCGTTTGCAGAGTGCAGCAGTCGGTTAGGCCGATAAATATAAATAAGGGAGCAGATGTAGGGGGGTGCTGCGCTGTGGAGAGCTTTGTTGGTGAGAACCAGTAATTAGAATTGGATCCTATAATGAATGGGCAGCCACTGGCAGTGTAATGAGTGGCGAATAACTCTATGAAGGATATCTGCCACGTTTTGCGTGCGTTTGATGAGTCAACGCGGATGGCGAGTGCAGATGATGCACTAGTCAGCCTGACTGTCCCCCTTATCTGCCTGCTTCAAAAAACACTGCAAGCACTAAGGCATGAGGTTTTGGAAGAGGTGGAGGATGAGGAGTCACAAATTCCATCACCTTCTGGACAGTCAGCGCAACGTGGTTCCTCACAAAGGGCTGGAGGACTTTCAAAGTACCATGCTGTATCAACAATTGAACCTCCAGAGTCGCTGTCTATATTTTCATAACCATTACAAACTTTTAATGTATTTACAAAGCACATAATGTACATTTTTTGTCTATCCTTTTGTAATGGTATTGTGTTTCCATAAACTGATGTTACAGAATTATGATACAAAGTTTTTAAATTTTGAGTTTTAAATTTTGTAAATTTATATGTATTTGAAGGACTTTGTGAGGAGGATGAGGAGGAGTCAATGGAGGAGGAAGACATCGCTCCAGAGGGAGGTAGACAATGCTCTAGTCAGTATGTAGACCAAGGGTGGGGTGATGCACAGCAGGCGGAGATGACGCCTCTTGCAGGGGACAACGTTTCTTGGCCAGTTGGGAGTCTGCAGCACATGGTTGATTTCATGCTGCAGTGGCTGAGAAACGACCGCCGCATCGAACACATTCACACCACGTCTGATTATTGGGTGTACACCCTCCTAGACCCTCGCTACCGGGACAACTTACAAAGCCTCATCACACCGTTGAACCGGGAGCGTAAAATGCGGAAGTACCAAGACACACTGGTGCAATCCATAATGTTCTCCATTCCAGCCGAGAGCACTGCTGCTGCTACTGATTTACAAAGCAGCTCTGTGCGTCGAGGCAGTGGAGATAGCTCTGCAACAAGAGGGAGCACAAGCAGCGCCTCTGCACAGGGCAAGAACAGTATGTTCCAAATGTGTCGAAGTTTTGTGGCAGCGCCACCAATGTCTACACCATCCGAGACGGCTCCAGTCAGCAGGAGGCAACATTTCCGTAAGATGGTTACAGACTACATGTCTTGCCCTCTCAGTGTACTCTCAGATGGCTCTTCCCCATTCAAGTTTTGTGTCTCTAAGCTGGATACATGGCCAGAGCTTAGCCAGTATGCATTGGAGGTGCTGGCTTGATCTGCTGCCAGTGTATTATCGGAGCGCGTCTTTACTGCTGCAGGTGGTGTACTAACAGACCGTTGCATGCGACTATCCTACGATAATGTAGAACGGCTTACTTTTCTGAAAATGAACTAGGCATGGATCTCGCCTGAATTTGCCTGTCCGGTTTCAGATTAACTAACTGGTTGGCAACGTTTTCCATGTCTCCTGTTATGTTCATCTTTCTACCACCTGAGCTATACTCCCTGGGCTACAACACTGCCAGTTGCTGCTCAGAAGTGTCGTGTCCACAGACCAATACACAAGCTATAGTGATAGTGGGGTTCAGTAACGCCTGCTGTTCCCCTGCTGTGTGTCCGGCAAAAATTACTGCTACCTAGCTACACATGTTTAAAAAAACATGACATGTTAAAGTGGCTAGTGCTACACATAGATATCAGGCTACACCCTTATTTCTAAGCTGTAAACAAGTGAAACGTCAAATTTAAAACCATTCAATGATTAGTGTTGGTAACAAATCTGTAACTAAATAATTGTGACATATTATGGCAGATATCCACATGTCTAACACAAATGCTAACACAAAAGCATACTTATGCTATAGGGTACTGATGGTGAACCTTCTCACTCCATAACTTTGACCAATCCAACTCACATCATGCCTCAAATGCTGCAATGTTGGAAGTGCATAATGTGGGTTGAACTTTGACAACAGCTGCAGTGCGAAGGTTATCCTTCTGTGTTCTTGGCTTTTAAATAAAAGCATACAAGTAAATATAATAATACATTGTTGATTAACACTAGGACTACTGGACTCGTGACCCCGCCTAGAACTACTGAAAGGAGTCATTTTGACTCCTTGCTTGTTTTGTTTATTTTTAGAGTTTCATTTGTGGTTATTTATTAATAATTATATTTTTTGTAATGTATTATTATTGTGAGATCCAACAGTAATGCTTTTGATTGTTTTTTTTCTGCTTTTCTTATTTTTCTACAGAAAATAACAATAATTATAATAGACGTTTTTCAAACATTTTTTTTTTATTCAAGTGCACACATATAAACAACAACTGAAGAACAAAAAGCAGAGAAAATGTAGGTGGAGGAGCATAAAAATGAAAATATGGCGCAGAATTCACCTTCTAAACATTTGGTGTTTCGCATTTTAGGCATTGCCTTTGATTTATGGCAGTACATTGCCCACACAAAGACTTACCACAAGTCTTACAATTGCCGATAGATCTATTTTTCTTGCACTTTTCTTTGATCTGGCAAAATTTTGTTTGAACCATCACTTCTGAGTATGTAGAAACTTGGGACGTGGAACCCTTTTCCCTATCTGTGACATAAGGACCACTCAACTCTCTCACAAGCGTTTGCAAAAATGCCTTGCGTGACATTTTTTGGTGGGTTATCTCATTATGTAGAAACTTGGGACGTGGAACCCTTTTCCCTATCTGTGACATAAGGACCACTCAACTCTCTCACAAGCGTTTGCAAAAATGCTTTGCGTGACATTTTTTGGTGGGTTATCTCATTGAATATTATCCATGCATTTATACCGCAAAGTCTAAGGCATTTTCAAATGCATGAACAGGCCATCTCCTTGTGCATGTTTGTGTGGTATATTTTCGTGCCATCTGATCCACTACATCTACTCCATATTTTGTTTCATTTTAAAACTTTACCGTTTCTGGAGTTTTTTTAGCGGAATCAGACGCAACAACAACATCTGGATGGACGGAACTCAAAATGACAACATTTTTGTTGGGCTTTCCTTGATATACTGTAAGTGTAAAATTGTCTTCATTTCTAAACACTTTAGTGTTGTACAATTCCTCTTTCATGGATTTTATTTCTTTAGGCACTTCTCGCCTTATCTTGTTCAGTGTTCCCACGATGGTTGTTCCTTTGCTTTTTAGCTGTTTAGCTAATTTTACTGAAGTAAAATAATTATCGGTTGTAACATTGCGACCTTTTTTCAAAAACGGGTCCAATAACTTCATTACCACATGGTCAGCTAAACGGTCCTCAGCACGGGCGTGTGTCATCTTTGCCTAGATAAGGGAAGCCATTTGCCAGATATTTGCTCTCCTTATCAACAGCTAGCCAATATTTGTGGCCATATTTATCTGGTTTGGAAGGCATGTACTGCGTGAATGGACACCTAGTTTTGCTTGGGAAAAGTTGCTCATGCACCGTTATGTATGGGCCAGGTTTGTAACACGCAATACAATTTTCAATAAACCTGTCCCACACAGTAGAAAATAGAGCAAACTTGTCCGTTTGCAGTCTCTCCGATCGAGTAGATTTCTCATCAAATCTGAGAAACCTCATAATTTCAACAAAGCGGTCCCTAGACATTGTCGCTTTGCAAAACGGTATTCCCCAGTCATTACACCAAATACTGCTAATCGAGTGACGGTTCGTGCCAGATATTCCACGAGCATAGAATATTGCAATGAATGCATCTAGCTCCTCATCAGATAGAGTAAACTGTAAATTATTGTTCCTGCATGCTTCTGCAAGCGTACAGTTCTTTATATGTGTCAATATATATGAATCAAAAATTAGCATAAGATAAGAGCCTAGAGTAAACAAGCTATTTTGTTCAGCATTACACAGTAATACAAGCAGGTAAAACACAAGGAAAATGTGAAAGTTGACATGTAAATTGAACTACATCTATATGAACATCAGGGTAAATAAGACAGAGTGAAAAAAGTATGCACAAAATTTATAGCAACATTTAGTGACAAAAGGACCTCAAAATATAGTAGGGAGTCAAAATGACTCCCTTCAGTAGTTCTTGGCAAATTTTGAAAAAAACGCGCAAATTTTTCACCAAAATTATTTATTCTCACAAAATCTTTTTCACATCATATTTGAGGAAAAGTCACCGAGTTTCAAGCCGGAATTCTGAAAAATGTAGTCACAGAAGAGAAATAAAAAACGAAAGGAGTCAAAATGACTCCATCAGTAGTTCTAGTGTTAAGGGACATGATGTACACCTGTAATATTGTGCAAACAATGGATGTAGGACTATTCCTCTTCAACATTACTTATATTTGTGTCATTTGAAAAAATACATATTTTAGTTAAAAATTAAAAACCCATGTTCAGTAGCTGTGAAAGGCCCGTTTGTGTACTTCTATATTGTTTGCAACCAATGTATTGTATACGGATGGAAGCGCGTCACACTAATAGATTAGATTTATTTTAAATGGAATGTAGCAGAACCAATTGGAGATAAATGAAAAGGATGAGCCACTGAGACACGCTCAGCAGAGTACAAGCAGCAGTGCTTGAACAAGTAACTGGAGCGTGATCTGCACTCAAAAAAGTAAAAAAACACAGACTGAAGTGAACACTGAAACACAACTGTCCACAATCTGTGAAAAGCTCCTTTCTGTACTTCTATAGTGTTTGCAACCAATGTATTGTATACGGATGGAAGCGCGTCACACTAATAGATTAGATTTATTTTAAATGGAATGTAGCAGAACCAATTGGAGATAAATGAAAGGATGAGCCACTGAGACACGCTCAGCGAGTACAAGCAGCGTGCTTGAACAAGTAATGGAGCGTGATCTGCACTCAAAAAAGTAAAAAACAAGACTGAAGTGAACACTGAAACACAACTGCCACAATCTGTGAAAAGCTCCTTTCTTACTTCTAAGTGTTTGCAACCATGTATTGTATACGGATGGAAGCGCGTCACACAATAGATTAGATTTATTTTAAATGGAATGTAGCAGAACCAATTGGAGATAAATAAAAGGATGAGCACTGAGACACGCTCAGCAGAGTACAAGCAGCAGTGCTTGAACAAGTAACTGAGCGTGATCTGCACTCAAAAAGTAAAAAACAGACTGAAGTGAACACTGAAACACAACTGTCCACATCGTGAAAAGCTCCTTTCTGTACTTCTATAGTGTTTGCAACCAATGTATTGTATACGGATGGAAGCGCGTCACACTAATAGATTAGATTTATTTTAAATGGAATGTAGCAGAACCAATTGGAGATAAATGAAAAGGATGAGCCACTGAGACACGCTCAGCAGAGTACAAGCAGCAGTGCTTGAACAAGTAACTGGAGCGTGATCTGCACTCAAAAAAGTAAAAAACACAGACTGAAGTGAAACTGAAACACAACTGTCCACAATCTGTGAAAAGCTCCTTTCTGTACTTCTATAGTGTTGCAACCAATGTATTGTATACGGATGGAAGCGCGTCACACTAATAGATTAGATTTATTTAAATGGAATGTAGCAGAACCAATTGGAGATAAATGAAAAGGATGAGCCACTGAGACACGCTCAGCAGAGTACAAGCAGCAGTGCTTGAACAGTAACTGGAGCGTGATCTGCACTCAAAAAAGTAAAAACACAGACTGAAGTGAACACTGAAACACAACTGTCCACAATCTGTGAAAAGCTCCTTTCTGTACTTCTATAGTGTTTGCAACCAATGTATTGTATACGGATGGAAGCACGTCACACTAATAGATTTGATTTTTTTCTAATATAATGGAGCTGCACCAATTCCACTAAATAAAATAAAAAAAAAAAAAAAAAAAGTGACACGTGCAGATGCCTACAAACAGCGGTGGATGCAGAGCAAACTGCAGCGTCACCTGCACTGTCACACACACACCTTGCACAGAGCTGTTAAAACAACACTGGCAAAATGAAGCTTTACACAGCGGTTGGTAAACTAGCCTGCCTCAAGCACAGTAGTACACAAAATCGCAATATCTAACTGTCCCTCAGAGTCAGCACAGCAGCGTTCTGTCCCTAACTGAGTTCACAGCACAGTGACGCTAAAATGGCTGCGGCGCCTTTTATAGTGCATTCTGACATCATTTCAGCAGCCAATCACAGCCATGCCATTAGTTAAGATGACCGCATCATTACAGGATGTGCCCACACTTCGTAGGATTCCTCATTGGCTGACTAAAATCACATTGCCTCTCAAAGAATTATGGGAACTTCCGATTCCGGTATACGATATGAAAAAGTATCGGAATTAAGTATCGGAATTCCGATAACGCGAATATCGGCCGATACCCGATACTTGCGGTATCGGAATGCTCAACACTAC
>JARQOD010011175.1:0-24472 GCA_033576555.1 Oophaga sylvatica
CCCCTTTTTCTCACCACACGGCTAATTGGGGCTTACACTCATTTTCATTCACTCCGCCACTGGGGGGTTATACAATTCTTTTCATTCCCCTTTTTACGTCAGGTTTATAAATTTCCCCTTTTCATTAAAAACCGACAACCCCTTATTAACATTCAACCAAAAACTTAACTCAAACTGGCCCCCAAAGTACTAGTGACAACCCCAGCACATATTTCATATACTCAGGTATAGAGTTTTAACTCACACCCCCCCTGGACTTCATTCGTACAAAAAGGGCTTTGTCCGGGGGCACAGGGAAAACCCTCCTCCCCCCGGGCTCCGGAAAAACCTCATTTAAACAATCAATTTCCTGTCCCCCCAAGAGGGGTCCGCCCAGCACCCCAAAAAATTTCACAACACGGCAAGGGGACCCTTTCCCGAAACCACCTCCCGTCCCCAACACACCTAAAGGGGAATTTCATCACACACATCTCTTTTTTACAACACAATCTACAACAGACACATCACATCGACATCACATTATCATTATCACACACATCATTTCATGTCATATTATCACATCATCACATAATTTAACGGCCCACTAGCATTGTTCCCCCCTCGGACGCCCCCCAAGACTTCTCACACTTCCCAGAAACATTTTCCCCCAGAACCCTTTAAAGGGGGGGGAAAGTCATACCCAATATGGGGGTTGCCCCGGGGTTCTTCACTCCCCCCCCACCCCACATAAACCCCCCGCGTTGGGGTCAACCCCACACATCTCTGGGTAATTTGGGGTGTCTCCAAGGACCACCCCACCCCGGGGTGCTTACAGGATGAAGCCCTACAATTGGGCGCACATAGGAAGTCAGGGGACTCCTGAGCCAAAAAGGGCCTTGCGGGCATCATTACAACACCGGGACCCCCTGGGCCAGTCTCTTCGCTGGGTGGACAACACACAGGTTCTGCGCAGGAGGGGGGGACCCCAACTCACGGCAAAGGGCTCCCCCCTAGGAACACCCAAATTTTTCAAACATCTCCCCAACATGTCCCCCCACAATCCCCCCCCATATGCCCCCCGGGGGCCGAACCCCTTTTCAGCATACCCATGCCCCCAACGCGGAACGCTCTTCCGGGGGAGTTTTGGCACCGGGGGAACCCAAAAATTGACGACCCCCAAAAACGGCGTCCCCGGGGGAGGTTTTCCGGGGGTAGTTTTCCTATCACCTTTTTTCAACTCTATAAGGGGCCGCGACTGCAGACCCCAACGTACTCCAGTCAAAAACTCCCCTCACGGCGCACCGAACACCCACCGGGGGTACGAATTCCCCCCTTTCACGGGCATAGTCTTGGGGCTGTCCTGCTCGCTCATCAGCAGGGGCCACCGGGGCAACCCAAAATCAAGGGGGTCGATCCAGGGCCCATTCAAAGGGGCAGATTCTCCCCCCCTCCAGCCCCCTCAACAAAAGTTTTCCCCACATCATCACGAGGCACTTTTCAGGGACCTTTTAAAAAAAACCGCCTTCTTTACAGGGGACAAGGGGAGGTGCCCACAACATACTCCGGGGGGGGGAAAATTTCTGAGAGCTGCAAACTGCTCCAACAACCTTATTCTCCTCTGCTGCGGATTGCGCTGTACTGCTGCATGCACTGCTGGTTTGCAGGCGCTGCGCCCATGCTCTGCGCATCTTCGCTGGCCTTACCGGTCCAAAATACCCTTCAAACTCCGACTTATCTGTCCAACCACGCAGGCCTATGTTGCACTTTAAATTTTGCCCCATTTGTTCAAACAGCGCCTCCAGGGGCGCATCCATGCTGCAGACTTTCTGTTTTAACAACGGCAGTCTTCACTCAAACATCCACTCTACATCTTCCATAGAAAAATCAGCCGCTGTCAAACTTTTTTTTTTTTCTGCAAAAACTATTAGGGCACGCCTTTAAGACTGCTCCAATCAGACGTTTTTCCCTTACACATTTTTTTTCTCTGCTGCTATTTCACAGACTTCACCTTTATTCGTCCCCCAAGCCCCGTGTGATGCACATTCCAGCACCATTTGTATCAGCCACTGGCTCCCACATTCTCCACCAATTGGGCATTCCAGGGGGATACTCTAACGCTGTCTGGGGAGACAGAAGGCACAAAACAGTTCATTTTGACAGCATTCTGGTGTAAAATGGCCGCAACCACTTTATTAAAAACCACAGCAAACAGTAAAAAAAAGCATAAACAAAAACCTAGGTTGCACCCTAATTACACATAGACATTTCCCTATTTATCCGGGTCCAGACCTACCATCTGCCCAAAAAACACATATATAATGTACCATAGGAGTTTCACAGATACCCCCCTTGGTCTGAAGGCCCTTCAGCGTCCAGACTTGAGAGAGATCCACTCCTATTCACCCTTTTCCACGATTCTCACTGAGACTACTCCTTGTCCGGACTTCCTGCACCCAGACGGGGGATAGCTCCCACCCTGGGACGCTTCGTCCGGACCCTTCCTGGTCCAACTGAGCGTGCCCCCACTCCTGGAACTGCTTCTTTTGCCGGGGCACCTTCCTTTCCAACTAAGCCAGCCCAAATCCTGGAGACGCTTCTGTGCCGGACACCTTCCGTTCCAGACAAGCCACTCCCACCCTGGGACTGTTTTGTCCGGGACACCTCCGTGTCCGACAACCAGCCCCCCCGGAGACTGCTTCTTGTGCCGGGACACCTTTTCCCGTGCCCCGCTAAGCCACTCCCTGAATGTTTTTGCAGACACCTACTTGGGGGCCTAATTAACACTAAGGGGTTTTAGGCTGGCTGCAAGTGTGGCGAAGTGAGGTGTATGCCTTTTTTCCCCACTAGGTTACAAACCACACTTTTTTCCCTATCCCCAAAACACATCCCCAGGTGAAATGACACCCCCCTTCAACACATTTCCTTCACTGTCTCACATTATATATATGTCCAATGACAGTATATATATATATTGTTTTAGTGGTAATTAGTGTTTTCAAGAAAAAAGGGTTTTTTAGGCGATATTTTTTCCCATAGATTTAATTTGGGGTTTTTCCAGTAGTAACGGATTCGACGTTTTTAGTTTTCGCGATACCATTTCAATACGTTTTTTTTAGATATCGGCATATCGCTCAACACTTTTTAAAAATACTGTGAAAAATATGTTTTGGGGATCTCTAAAAAAAAATGCCAGTCATGGCAATTTTATGCATTGAACATGTGCAGATTTGTCTGGAAGCACGGGGGGGGGGGAGGCACTTAGAAGAAGCAGCTTTGACACAACCCCTTGCACTTCCATCCAATTCTGATTTTTTCATTTTTGTCGAATCAAAACCAAAATAAATCCTCATTTTTTTAAGGAGGAACGTCTCCTGCCATAACACTTTTTCCATTTTATAAAATGCTGACTTTTTCCCTTTAATTCCTTTCGGAATGATTTTAGGGTTTATCCAGCTTTTTAGACCTTTTAAAAAAAACATGCAAAATTTTGGAAAAAACAAATGAAACTTTGCTTCCTTTTTTTCCCAAAAACAAATTGAGTTGGGGGAGGGGTTTTTTTGGGTCTTTGTTTATAATAGCGGGCCCAAAAGCTACACATCCATGCCCACAGTCCGTGCCACATTACTGGCACATGGCACACTCACGAGTGTTATGTCGGTACAATGACCGCGACCACGGATTACCAAGGGGGGGGGTCGGGGGCCCGGGGCCGTTAAAAAAACAAAGGCCTAGGACCGCTGAAGAATCTTCACGGATGTATGGGGAATAAAAGGGGAGGGGGTTGCCTTCAGCATCATTCTTCTGACCACTTGCACACATTTTATAAGGCCCTCGAAAGGGGAGTTTTCCCCAAACATCTTGAGAACTAACCACTTTTTTTGGGGGATGTAAGTTGCACAAATCCTTTTTTGTCTTTGTAACTAGCACATCGATGTTGAATCAGGTCCTGTGGGGCCCATGTCACTTTTCCAGGACCCTTCTTTCTAAGGGGGGCTCTTAAGACAGGGCTGTATTTTGGGGGTCTTGTCCTGCTCCAATTAAATCTTGAGTCATTCAAGTGCCCTTTCCTAGGTTTTGCATGAGGAATTTTATCGCTGTTTAAAATTAGCATTGAAAACACCAAGAAAGGGCAACAAGAACCATACACTAAGGTTGTCAAGAATTTAGTGAAGCAGATGAAAGACTTACATGCAAAAAACCCTTCAAAACAGATGATGTCCAGCAGTGAACTCAGCTACACCCTCTAATTTTCGGGAAGGGGGGGCCAGAAGTGTCTGTAGGAAAATTTTTCAGCCAGATACCAACCTTCACGGAACAAGCCAAATGACCCACTATGATAAAAAAAAAATCGGGCAAAAAAGGCAGCGGTCCTGGACTGGTGAGATAAAGTGAAATATTTGGTGAACAGAAGGCGTTGTTTCCCCATGGCTGGAAAGGGCAAAAAAAGGGGGTGTCTGGGGGGCAAACGAAAGATCAGGGGTTTTTTTTTGTGTTTTTGGGGGCTTTTTCAACAGAAACTTTGGTAAATGGTCGGACTAAAGAGCATAAAAGCGGCGAACTATCCATCATGAATTTCATCAAGAAGACTCTAGGGGTCAAAAAAATAACTGCTGCAAAAAAAAGACCCAACATACAGCCAAAGCATTAGAACATCTCACAAAAGGGGAACAAGGAGCCCCGGAAGCGAACTAGACCCCACAACCCGATCTCAACATCACGATCGCGGAATTTCATGAAAGACAAAAGGGTTTCCAAAAGACTACGGCAAATTTTTTGGGTTTTTTAACCAAGATTTTTGGAACAACCTCCCTGCCAATTCCTTCAAAAATGTGTAAACCACCTTTTAAAAAGATGCGTTTTTTAAAGACAAATGGCGGGCACAGCAAATATTCGTTTTTGACTTCTCTGTTTTTACTAAAAATTTCATTTTGTTTTAAAAATAAAATGCGTTTAAACTTCTATTTTTTAAGCTTTTTTTACTTTGCAGCTTTTATTTAACCTGCCAAAAAAATTTTGCAAAACTGGGGACATATTTACGTATGCGCAAATTCTGTGTGTGAGCAATAAAAAACTTACATCTTTCTACCCTCCGTGCAGCATTCATTCCCCCCAAATCTTTTTTCCCCAGTAACATACATCCACGGTAACCAGCAATCGCGGGGGGTTTATAAACCATTATGCCTTTTTTTTGCCAAAGGGGGAATAGAAAAATTTTTAACCCCGGGGTTCATCAAACCTTGGGCCCGCTTGATAAGGCTAAAATGGCGAAAATGCTCTAAATTCATTTAAAGGGGTTTTTCCCTTAATGAATTTGGAGCATCTTTTAGTAAAAAGCCCGCTACAAAAAGAAATAGTACTAATTGGGGGCTGGATAAACTTTTTTTTTCCCCCCCCCAATTTTTTGGGTTAGTAATGAGGGCTACGTCGCCGTTTAAAAAAAAATACCCCTTCTGGGGTAAGACCCCAATTTTTAAAAAGTTAAATATAGCTATCGGACCTGGGTAAAAAAGGCCAAAAGTTGAGAGTTACGGCTGAAAAAAAAAAAGAAACGGGGAAGAATAGCTGGGTGAATTGAGACCACAGTTTTTTTTTGGCAAAAAAAAATTATATTTACATAGTAAGGTTTTTTTATTTTTTTTTTTTATAGGGAAAAAAAAAAAAAAAAAACCGAAAAAGAAAGGTAAGAAATGCCGTATTGCGGGGAAAGTCTTGCCTGAATTATTTAAGTGGAACACAACCCCCTGGACTAATTTTTTTTGTTTTAAAAAAAATTTTTAAAGTTCTCGTTTTAAGAGTTAGGAAAAATCTCTCAAAAAAACCTAACATGCGCCCCTGTCCCCCCCTCATACCCTCCATGCAGGGGGCTTTTTCAAAGTTATGGTTTGACTCCTCACCTGATCCGGGGGGTTCCTCATCCTCCTCACCCCCCCCTATTGCACCCCTGGATAAAACAAATAAACTCTTATAAATAGTAGTAGCCCCCGGGAAAATACAGAGATGAGGGAACTAAGAGGCAGAACACACAGGGGCCCCCCTTTTTATTTAAAATTTTTCTGCATTTTCATGACTATGAAAATTGTACTTAAACTGAAGGCACAAAAAAATGAATTAACACATTGGGATTATAACTTAACAAAAAAGGGGAACAAAAGAAAATAGTCCTATTCTAGGTTTTTTAAAGTAGCCACCTTTTCTTTTTTGATGCTTTTTACCCTTAGCATTCTGATGATTTCAAAATATCACCGAATGGGGGTTTTCTTTCACAGGTGGCCCTGTCAGGGGTTTTAAAAGTGGGGAATTTTTTGGCCTTTAAATGGGGGGACCATCAGTTGTTTGGCAAACTGGTGTAATACAGCTGAACCACTAAAGACTGTTAGAATTGTACTAGGGGAAAAAAAAAGCGCTAAGTAAAAGAAAAACAAGTGGCCCCCCATTACTTTAAAAAAAAAAAAAGGTCATCACCCCAAAAAAATTGGGGAAAAATTTTCGAAAGTGCCCCAACCCCATTTTCCCCAAAAACCATCAAGGGCACAAAGAAACTGGCTCACAGGAGGCCCCCCCGGGAAAGGGAAAAGACCAAATCAACTCTGCTTCGGAGGATAATTTAATCCGACCCCCACCGAAAAAAATCGGGGGTTTACAGCACCCCAAATTAGAGCCCGGGGTCAATGCCACACAGAGTTCTCCCCGCAGACACATCTCTCCAACAACTTTGGGGAGGAGACTTTGTGCAGCAGGCCTTCAGGTAAAAAGCGCGGGGAAACCACTGCTAAGGAGGGGAAAACAAGCAGAAAATTGGGGTTTGGGCAAAAAAAAAAAGGAATGGTTTTAAAACCAGGGAAACGTGCTTTGGTCTGAGATCTAAATTTAAAAACCTTTTTGGTTTTTCCAACCACCGTGTCTTGTGCGACGCAGAAAAGGAAAACCGGGACTCTACACCCCTGTCCCCACCGTTTAGCATGGAGGGGGGGTTGGATGGGGGGGGGTGCTTTTTTGGTTTTGACTTTTTTTGGGGGGATTTATTCAAAATTAAACAAAAAAAAAACAGCATGGTTCCACACCCCCTTCCAGGGGCATGCTTTCCCCGGGGTTTTGTTTTTATTGGGGACCCCCCTTTTTTTAAACGGGCCCCTTTGACCCCAAAACACCCCAAAAGGCTGTTAAAGGCTTTGGGGAACCAAAAAAAGGGTTTTGGGGGGGCCCCTCCCCCAAGATCCCCCTGGCCTCCACAGCCCCCAACCCCAAAACCCAACAAATTTTTTTGGGGGGCGGCCCCCCAAAAGTGAAACAAGGGGGCCAACAAGTGCTAAGCATCCCCGGGAAACCCTTTAAGCCCCCTTTGGAAAAACCTTTTTTCCTTTTTTTCCCTTGAAGCCATCAAGAGAAGGACAAGAGTGTCAAAGCACCCCCCCAAAAAAAAGGGGGGCTATTTTAAGAACCTAGAATAAAAACAAATTTCATTTTTTCCCCTCTTTTTTTTAATTTTTAAATTTTCCCCATTTTAATTTAAAATTTTGACCTTCCCCGTGTAATGAAAAATTTTTATAGTCATAAAAAAAATTTTTAAATAAAGGGGGGTTTCCCAAAATTTTGGGCTGTACGGGAAAGTATATATAAAATATATATAAAATATAAAAAAACCCCAAACCATAAAAAGGGGGCAGCTCAACTTTTTCTTAAAACTTACAAGAATTTTTTAAAATTTTTGGGCCCCAGGGTTAAGGGGAAAATTTTCATGCTAAAAAAGAACAAAAGTGGGGTTTAAATTAAAAGAACATTGTCCTTTTCAAAATTTTTAAAGAATATCTTCATAAAAATGTTTTGAAAAAAAACATAAAAAAATTTCTTTTCCTTTTCCCCCCTGGTTTTAAACGCACGTACGGAAAAAAAATTCCTAACCTACTGCCAAGAAGGCGCCCGGGGGGGGGGGGGGTAAAACCAATCCCAAAAGGGTTTTAAAGCACTCTTTTTTTCCCCCCCCTAAAACAAGCCATAATATTTCACAAAATAGATGGGGCCCAAACAGACACACTTCCCCAAAAAATGAATACTGGACATGTTTATCATTTTAATTGGGGCCCAATGAATCACTAAATAAAAAATTTTGTAGGCCCCAAACATGAGGGGGGACCCTACACTATACAAGGGGTTTTAGAAAAAGAACTAAGAGTCGCCAGGGGGGGGTTCTCTTGCAAACTTAAGGCCGGGGGGGGGGGGGGGGTTTTAAATGGTTTTTTTGGGGGGGGGGGGGGGGGGGGGGGGGGGGGGGGGGGGGGGGGGGGTTTAATTTGGGGGTTTTTTAGAAAATTTTTATCATATTTTAATCCAAAATAAAAAAGTTTAAAAAGACACGCCCAAAATTCTGCATTTTTTCACCCACTCGGGGTTTTTTTTTACAAATACTGAGTTAAATTATTTTTTGGGTCTCAAAAAAAAAAATTTTCCAGTAAAGGGGATTTTTTGCATTGAACAAAAAGAATTTGGGGGGAAGGGCACTGGGCGGGGTCCAGGCACTTTAAAAAACGGGGTTTGACACAACCCCTGTGCACTTTCCCTCCAAGTCCTAAAATTTTTTTTGATTGCAAACAAAACCTAAAATAAACCCCCTCTTTTTTTATTGAAGGGGAACGTCTACACTGCCGAAACAAACTCCATTTGTAAAAAAAGGGGGACTGTTTTTAAAATTTTTCCCCCCCTTTTGGAAAAGTAGCAGGGGATACCAGCTTTTTAAAATTTTTTTTTAAAAAAGGGGGTTTTGGGAAAAATAAATAAAATTTTCTTTCCTTTTTTTCCCCCTTAAAACTATTCGAGGGCCGGTAGGGGTCTTTGGGTTTTGGGGTTTAAAAGTACGGGGACATGACTACGCATCCAGTGCTCACCCTTTTCGGGCCACATTACGGGGATCAGGGACAAAATCCCAAGTTTTGGGTGTCGGTAGAATGCCCCCTGACCACTGAAAACCCGCAGGGGCATTGCCGGCCGTTTTTAAACAAAGGCCGGGGGGACCGCTGAAGAATCTTCACTGGATGTATGGGGGAATAAAGATGGGAGTATGGTTGCCTTCAGCATCAGTTCTTCTAGATACACAGTTTGCACACAGTTTATGAAGACCCTCGACAAGGAGGTTGTTCCAAACATCTTGGAGAACTAACCACAGATTTGTGGATGTAAGCTTGCACAAATCCTTCTGTGTCTTCTTGTAATTCCAGGCACATCTGATGTTGAGATCAGGGTCCTGTGAGGGCCATGTCAACATTTCCAGGACTCCTTCTTTACGCTGAAGATGGCTCTTAATGACATTGGCTGTATGTTTGGGGTCATTGTCCTGTTCCAGATTAAATCTTGAGCCAATCAAGTGTCTTCCTGATGGTTTTGCATGATGGATATTTATCTGTCTGTATTAATTAGCATTGAAAACACCAAGAAATGGGCAACATAGAGTACCATACATTTAAGGGTTGGTCAAGGAATTTTAGTGAAGCAGATGAAAGACATTACATGCTTACAACCCTTCAAAATCAGATGATGTCCAGCAGTGAACTCAGCTACACCAATCTAATGTTCAGGGAAGTCTGGCCAGAAGTGGTCTGTATGGGAGAATTGCAGCCAGATACCATACCTTCAACAGGGAGCAAGACCAAATGACTCCACTATGATGGAAAAAATAAGAAGTGGCGGGCAAAAAAATGGCAGCAGGTGCTCTGGACTGGTGAGATAAATGTGAAATATTTGGCTGTAACAGAAGGCAGTTTGTTTGTCAATGGGCTGGAAAGTGGCACATAATGGGTGTCTGCAGGCAAACGTAAAGCATCGAGGAGGTTGTTTGTCCATTTGGGGCTGCGTTTCGGCAGAAGAAGTTGGTAATTTGGTCAGGACTAATAGAGTCATCAAAAGTAGGCAGATACTTATCCATCATGTAATTTCATCAAGAAGACGTCTGCTGCAAGAAAAAGACTCCAAACATACAGCCAAAGTCATTAAGAACTATCTTCAGCATAAAGAGGAACAAGGAGCCCTGGAAGCGAAGCTATGACCCCACTGAGCCCTGATCTCAACATCATCGCGTCTGTCTGGGATTACATGAAGAGACAGAAGGATTTCCAAAAGACTACAGTCACAGATTTGTGGTTATTCAACCAAGATGTTTGGAACAACCTCCCTGCCAAGTTCCTTCAAAAACTGTGTAAGCGCACCTTAAAAAAATTGATGCTGTTTTTAAAGACAAATGACGGTCACAGCAAATATTCGATTTAGACTTCTCTGTGTTCACTCATTTTGCATTTTGTTAATAGATAAATGACGTTTTAACACTTCTATTTTTCTAAGCATTCTTACTTTGCAGCATTTTATTTACACCTGCCTAAGACTTTTGCACAATACTGTGGACATATATACAGTAAGCGCAAATTCTGTGTGTGCGCAATAGATTACTACATCACATCGCTTTTGTCATAAGTCCTGTTAGTCACAGAAAAGAGAAGACAGTGAGAAGATGACACAGTAGACATTCATTTCTACTATTGAGATGTAGTGAATTCTTGTGTAAATCCATCAAGGAAAATCCAATTTATTTATAATTCTTCTTCCAGCAATTATACAGCACAGTCAGTCATCATTTGGTTCGGAGGCGAAATTCTCGCCACGTTCAGGGTTTATGTCTGGCAGGACAGTCTAATAAGATCATAAGATCTCAATGAATCCTGACCAAATACAAGTACATGCCAAAAGTGCAGTGTTTTGGCATATGTCGGCCTATGGGCATGACGGCATATACACCAACAATGGCGGTTATCCAGCTTCAGACAGAGTTCACATTTACAATAAAGATTTACTCACCTGATTTCTGGTTCCTCATCTGAAAATAGAAATATTTCATATTAAAATGAGATTTTTACAAGTAATTATATGAAAACAGGAATAAAAGTGAAAGTCCGTCCTGATGTTGAATGATATAATGTAACATAGCACAATACCAGTGTCCAGTGATCTCTGAGCTCCGTATCATATGATTATGATGTGGCTCCATTTTACCATCGATATTATGGTGATAAGACCATCGGATGTCACGTTACACCGTGTTCTCTCCTAGACACATTAATTAGTGTCACTTCTCAATATGGCGCCATTTAGATCCAGGAGTAGTGTCTCCATACAGGAGCTAAATAGGTAGCGCCATCTGCAGGAGGCCTATGTGCTTGTGATTTTGGAAAATAATAAATAAATATGCATGCATCAGAAAGTCTCATGCTAATTTAGGGATTTGATCAGCACCACTATAATGGGTAAGGTTTTTAGCTTTAGTATGCATCTCCCATTTAAAAAAAAAATGGAGGGATGAAGTAAATATATGTGAAAATGTGTCGGTAGAAGATGTGAGACTTGAAAGCTATGGAGATCAATTATTATATAATGGCAGAACTCACCCTGTACGCCGGTCACTGCCGCCTGTAATAGTAACAGAGAGTCAGTAGAGAATATAATGTATCTCGTGGCATAATATTGTAGAAAAGTCCGATTACCTTGATGTTACATGGCGTCTGCAGCTCCTTTATGTACTCGGATGCTGGAATCTGTACATGTAAGAAAAACCATGTCATCTCCAGACCGAGAATGTCCATCTATATCCCTCTGGTCTATCTGATGTATGTGATAATGTAGGGGGTAAGAAGAGCACTGGCGGTCACAGACAAAAGAGGCCCCTGTCCAGGAACAATATATGGGCCATTTGCAGTTCAATAACTCGTCATAAAGCATAATTATACCTGCTATGGAGGGAGGTGGTCGTGGCCCCCTTACTTTTTGGGCCCCTTTGCAGATGCACAGGTTGCACCAATGACATGTCCGCCCCTGAGATAGAAGTAAAATGCCCTCATGTTTGTTAGACCCGCTCTCTGTGTCTTTATATATCAGGAGGAGGATTGGAGAACAGCTGGGAGAGGAGAAAAGATTCCTACTACAGATCATTATGGAATGTGTGTGGCCCAGCTGCGCTTGGTACACATGTTCTCTGGAAAGTGCACAGGAAGGTAATTGTAAAGCCTGATATGCATTCACGCACACTTCCCAACACAACCACCAGAGGGCATCTTAGACTACTTAAGTCAGTGTGATTAGGTAGCAGTAGCCAGTCTGAGTACGTTTCCTGTCAGGATTAGTTCCTGTCAGAAGTGTTCAGTTCTGTGGAGATCTCCTGTGAGATCAGATCAGTGCAGTTGACATTCCTGTCAGAGACAGACGGAGGGAGAAGAGAGAAAACTGTTACCTGACGGAGCTTTGGTAGCTCATCATGTACAGAAGTGGAGGCTAGTACGAGTAGAGGAAATTACTATGCCCCCTGACAAAGGAGCTTTATCCGAAACGTGCGTCGGGGCACGTCCTGCACTCACCTGGTGTTCCCTACGTGTGCCGGTTACCATTTGGAGGTAATGTCCTCTGATGTATATACATCCAGCCAGAATGTTTCCGCTGGACATGACCTAATCCCACATGGTTTTGTGGAATATTCTTAGGCACCGGTGTTTCACGATGGGCACAATCTGTTGCTATATTTCCAACATATGGTATTTATGTCTATTTAAAAATTGAGATAGTTTTTCTATCGGATACAAAGCTGCCATAATCCTGTGGTATATGTGCGGCAATTTCATTGTTCCACATATATCGGTATGATATATATATATACCTTCCATACAAATGTGATTATGTATGATTGCGGTTCTTAAACTATGGATATGTATCCTTGATTTTGACACATTTGATGTCTTTATCTTTGTCTAGTCACATGTATGACATATATAGTGTCTGATATACTGTCCAAATGTGTATATGTATATATCTCCCATACAAAATTGGATTTTGTGTGACCGCTTTTACCATTGTTCTGATTAATATGTGCCCCTTACCATCCAACCACCATTAGGGGACCCAGGTGGATGTAATTAGTGGTAGATGTCCTGGATTGATATCATACCTTTCTAGTTGTTCACTTATCTAGTACACCTGTCCGTCTATTCATATGTAATTAAATAAATAAATTTTGATATATATTTTTCTACATTATAATTGGATCTGTTGTCGTTTCTTGGTGTCCAACCTATCTGCTTCCATGTATAATTTAGCGATAGATCCGTTAGTTTCCTACAAGCAGTATTTAATATAATATGATATATTACACATTCTACTACAGCAATGCCGCGCACATTTATGCTGTTTATAGTTTTGTGTCATATTTTTGCAGATCATTATGGAATGTGTGTGGCCCAGCTGCGCTTGGTACACATGTTCTCTGGAAAGTGCACAGGAAGGTAATTGTAAAGCCTGATATGCATTCACGCACACTTCCCAACACAACCACCAGAGGGCATCTTAGACTACTTAAGTCAGTGTGATTAGGTAGCAGTAGCCAGTCTGAGTACGTTTCCTGTCAGGATTAGTTCCTGTCAGAAGTGTTCAGTTCTGTGGAGATCTCCTGTGAGATCAGATCAGTGCAGTTGACATTCCTGTCAGAGACAGACGGAGGGAGAAGAGAGAAAACTGTTACCTGACGGAGCTTTGGTAGCTCATCATGTACAGAAGTGGAGGCTAGTACGAGTAGAGGAAATTACTCTAGCCTAGTCACAGCTACATTTACATCTGAATCCGTTACCTCAGAACAAGCTGCCTGTGTTCCCTAAGAACGTGGAAAGTGACTCTCGGAGCTACAGCTTTGATACAGTCTGACAGAACGTCCTGTGAGCTGCTCTGGACAGAGTTTTGGAAAGGAAAGAAGGAAGGGGACTACAGCAGTTGTAACAACGAGTTAACTGAGAACAAGTCAGCGAGCACTAGAAGGGAAACTGACAACTACACATTCTGCTACCCGTGCTTATGTTAAGGGCGAGAGCAGGGCGATAGGTGAGTGGTGACAGAAGGAGTGACTTCGGTGACAGATCACCTTCACTCAGCTCAACCGGACACCGGGTCCGAAGCATTGCTAGTACTTCACGGCTAGTGATAGAAATCCGGAGGCCTTGCTGGACTTCAAGTCGCAGAAGGTAGCCCTAAGTGTCGATACGTAACTGGAGTCAGGGAGAACAGGACGGAGTCAGCCTGATCAGCCACAACGGCTTAGTTCTTTCCAACAGACAGAAAAGGCTCAACCACAATGTCGTCCGGGCGTAGCTGTTTCAGTCAGAGTTAAACCTGACTTCATGCAGGTTAAGACTCACACACATTACAAAAGGGAAAGGAGGCCTTTAACCTGCTCAGCAATTCCCCTGAATGTGCATTTTCCAGCTTGACCAGCTTCCCGGGACATACCTGAAGATTCCATCAGTAAAGGTATGGAAAGAGAACAACTTGTGTGTGACTGATTTCTTATCTGAATCCCGCATCACCATAGACTTGGAGGGAGCAGTCCCACCTGTGGGGGACTTAACATCTGGCTGCCATTAACATCCCCTCAGAGATCTATCTTGCAGGGCTGGTTTTATTGACCAGAAACCACAGGTGGCGTCACAAACTATCTTTATAATCCCCTGTAAATACCCCCCTTTGCATGACCGCCCAGGGCTACGGACCGAGTCCTGCTGCCAGTGACATCCCCATAGACTTCCATGGGCTCGGTGCCGAGTACCCCATAACCCTGGAAATACCATGTGGTGCGCGTCAAATGTCTCTCTTCTTCCATGAGCCGTGGGCCAATCCTTCATTAGGCTCGATCTCTTTTTTTCGATTTACCACACATTATATAAAAAGGTCTGACTGTTCATGAGTCAAGTTCAAGAAATGAAATCTAAGAGGTTATTACATCTGCTGGGTGGAGAATCCGCTCTCACGTTGGGTTTGGATTCTTTCTCCGCACATTATAATGGCGTCATGATGCCAGAATTTATCTTGGAGTCACACATGCAGGAGATCCACAAGTGAGAAGCGTAAGGCCGGGTTCAAACAGCCGTATCAACAAATGGGCCAATAATGTCTGCAAAATGTGGATTTGATTGGCTCCATGTGTTCTCCTGTGCTATGCTGCTATTACTATTGCTATGCTATTACATCTATATTGTAAGACAGAATAGTGTGTGATGGGATTTTTATCCAATTTTCTTCCACACACCTTGGCCCGTGAGTCATCCGTCGTACAAAGAGTACACCAACCAACAACATGCTTGTCTGACTGAACACTGACTTTTTCCTTTAATTGTTTTATTCCTTAGGCTAAATTCACACACAATATAAAATATAAATTGTGAAACTGTTCTTAAAATCAGCAGTAAATTCAGTGATACGATCTGCACGTGCCAGATATGGCGGGGGTGTCACAGATTATTGGAGAAGATTCTGAGGTCAGCTTATGACAATCTGCATAGTGTCGTGAGGATGCAACGTAAGGAGGCAAAACCACAGCAAATCTATGTAAAATTCTATAGTAGAAGAAATCTTCTGAACTGTCGTGTCTGAACCCGACCTTACAGGTGCACAACTCATACCAGATCCAACAGCATCATTGCTGGTATAAAAATAGAAGTGACCACAGTAATAAGCAATAAAAAATAAATTTTTATTTCAATGTTTTAAAACTTATTTAAAAAAAAAACAGTAATAGGTACTGAGAAAAATTTGAGGGCAAAAGAACTCAGACAGTTATAATTTAGCGGCACAGGTACAGTTCTTATCTATTATAATATTCCTAAGCTTGTATGAAAAAATATTTCTTGTGAAAGAAATGCACGCTATCCTAATCCAGTGAATACAAGGATATATGGGCACAACTTTGTGGATTTTAGATACAGTTAAGACTTTCTACAGATGTTGAAGGTCTGGAGGATTCTTACAATCTGCTGTGGATTTTTACGCTCTTTCATAATGGAATTTGTTTAGCGATCAGCGAATCAATAAATTTAATTACTTATGAATTTCCCTTAAATTTTGGATTTTGGTGCATTTTATCTTCGCCTGTTCTTATGCCGCCTCCGCTGCCACTTCAGCTCCTAGTCCTAAATATTGGTCATCTGTTCTTCAAGGGAAGGCAACAGAGGCAGCAGAAGAACAGGTGAGGAAAAGTGGGAATAAATATATTTTATATTTTAACCCTTTTCTTTCCCACAAGGCAGTTGGTGCAGAATTTGCTTTAATTTGGCTGGCAACTCTAAATCTACGCCACCTACTGAATTTGAGCGAATCTGTCAAATTTGAATTTTGTAAGATTTTCTCATCTCCAGTGTTTTTTAAATAATGAAAAAAAAAACTACATCAAAAATTTGCTTGTGTGAATTCAGCCTTACGGTATGGTCTCTACATTGTAGCTTGGGTGCATTATCTCCATGGCACAGCTGCTTTACCAATGATTGGTGCATCTTGTAACATTTCCACTGATAATGTATGTATTTTTATTTATTTTACTCATTTATATAGCGCCATTAATTAATTGGGGCTCACATCGTTGGTCAGGTGCACTGCCATGCTTCAAATAAGCCCCGCCCACTTCAGGGAAGATGTGAAAATGACAGTTGGAAATAACTGACGTCAAATGTACATCTAGATCCCGTCCTCCAGATTTCATCCCTCCGGATATAATCTCTTGTATTATGCTTGTACCAGTAAGGAATTACCTGGATTATATTATGTGCACCACATGACTGTATGTTACATTATCCTGTTACCCCACCTCCTTGTTTTTTTTTCCCAAATTCTATATTTCAAGGTAAATACTGACATACCCAATTCGGAGAAAAAAGTGGATCGTCCATGTCCAAATTTTGGACCGTCCGTGTCCACTTGTCACTCTCCTCTTACTCCTCTCACTCCTCAAACTCTGGTACAAATCAAATGTCACAGAAAAAAACACCTAGAAATAAGAAGAGAAGGAACATTACATGGAGGAAAGGTATCAAGTAGATGGGAAATAACAAAATATAACAGGGGGCGATGACGGGGCACTTACAATCCAACTCCAACTGAAACCCTCAAATCAGTGTCCAGTCGGTGGCTGCTTATATAGCCTTCCATCGTGATGTCATAAGGGGATGGTCTGTGACATCTTCAGTAGCCACATAGCTTTATATTTAAAGTGATAGCGTCCCTATAACTCAAAATCACTGAAATAAACTCTTCATTTTTTTTACTTCTTTGGGTTCCTACATTTTAGTCATTGTTAATGCCGTACTATATATCCGGTAAGGTGGGGTGGATGTAGGTGTACAGAGAGGTATAAGAAATATCATAATGGTATAATACAATAAATTGAACACTATTTAATAAATCTCTACACATGAATTGTGCAGCATCTTTGTTTTTTCTAATATTAGTAGATATAATATTTGTAATATTTATGGGATATAAATATTTGTTCCGAACCCAAATGACATTTTTTTCATAGTTTGTTCATATATCTATGCTCTCAGGAGGATTTCTAATAAGGTATATGTTGAAATACATGTATAGCTCTCCCTATAAAAGTCAGAGCCCCTTCCTTCCTGTGAGACAAGTTTCCCCCATAGAACACTATTTCTGTTTTTCTTTTTATCACGTAGGGTATTAAGGTGCATATCCCTTTCTAATACAGTTAATGACATCTGCTTTCCAAAATGCCTTAAATTAAGCAGGTCTGTTATTATTAAGGGATCAGACATTTCCACAGGTTCTCTCACCTGTGCAGTAGTAAGGAAATCCTGAAAACATGATTTGTTGGGGGTCCGTGACAACGGGGGGTTTGGGAAACACCGTTCTAGTGCAAATATTATATAATGCCAGTGCACCTACACAGGGGATCCGATATTCGGATCACACTCAGCCATGCAAGTCAATGAGTCCATGGAAACCATTGGACTGCACTCGTATGTCATCTGAGTGCAGTCTGATTTTCATGGACTGACACAATTAAGAAGATGGAGAAATCTTTTTCTCCATTTTCTCCTCATCCGAGAGAATTGGATCACACTCTGATCAGTGTTTGATCAAAGTTTGCATAATCAGCCCGATTCTCTTGGATGAGAGAATATATACTGGTGTGACCCTAGCCTTAGTCTTTTGCTATCTAACAGACTCTCAGCACATATCATAACCATGTAGTGGGTGAAGATGTTTCTACCAGGGTCTATCTATGAGGGCACAGTATAGCTTATCTGTCACCACATTTGACCTATCTAAACTATTACTATGGGCATACAGGTTATAGACAGCTGAAAACATTCCTCCTTGTATGTCTCCTATCAGATGCCTTGTTGTTGCTGAGAAATCATCTTTTGTCACTTTATATAATGGGTGGATGGTGCCTGGAGATAACTCTGCCTCCAGAGCTTGTTTTACATGAAGGGGACACAGAACAGGAGAAATGAAATTTGTCTTATTGCAAAAACATTTTTGCTTCTCTCTGAGCTCTGCTGTTTTGCAACAATATTGCAGCCCTGTCTGCCTGTGAGATAGAAGCTGCAGCTCAGAGGAACCTGCAGATGTGTCAGTTGTCAGGAGAGCAGAGAGCGGCATTACACATCACACTGGTAACCACATTACACTGGTAACACTGGTAACCACGTCACATCATACTGGTAACTCCCTTTCATGTAGAATAATCTCTGGGGGCAGAGTTATCTTCCAGGCATCATCCTCCCCAGAGTCTGGAGGAGGTAAATTACACAAAGTGATAAAAGATAATTTCTCAGCAACAACACATCTGATATGAGACACACAGGGAGGACTGTTTCCAGCAGTTTATAGCCTGTATGCCCTTATTAATAGTTTAGAATAGGTCAAATGTGGTGACAGATTCCCTTTAAAGCCCCCGTCTCACACAGCGATCTCGCTAGCGAGATCGCTGCTGAGTCACTAGTTTTGTGACGCAGCAGCGAGCTCACCAGCGATATCGCTGTGTGTGACATTCAGCGACGATCAGCCCCCTGCCGGGTATCGCTGATCGTCGCTGAAATGTCTGGACATTTTTTTGATCGCTGGTCTCCCGCTGACAGGCACGCATCGTTGCGTGTGACAGGCGGGAGACCAGCAATCCGCTGGTAACCAAGGTACACAGCGGGTTTCCAGGTGCGGGGCTGTGCCTAGAAACCCGCTGTGTACCTTGGATACCAGCGCCCTGATGCAGGGAGCTGGTAACCAAGGTACACAGCGGGTATCCAGGCACCGCGCAGCGCCTGGAAACACGATGTGTACCTTGGTTACCAGCTCCCTGCATCAGGGCGCTGGTATCCAAGGTACACAGTGGGTAACTAAGCGATGTTTACCCGCAGTGTCGCTGTGCTGATCGCTGCCTGAGCTGCCTTGTTTGGCAGCTCAGCAGCGATCATGTAGCGACACACCAGCGATCCTGATCGTTGTCGAGATCGCTGGTGTATCGCTATGTGAGACCCGAGCTTAAGTCATAGTGACCTGTGCGTAAAGGATTATTCTTATCTTAGCAAGTTATCTCTTATCTCCAGGATAGGTTAAACTTGTTGATCATTCAGGATCCCACCAGAAATTTATTACATGTCGGAATGACAGAGATAATATCCAAGTACAGGTTTTACTGGAATTTAAGTTCTTGTGAACGCATCTATTTAGTAGTAAAATATATCACAGTGCTTTACATTAGGGATGATGAGCGAACGTGCTGAGATAAGGTGTTATCTGAGCATGCTCGAGTTCTAACCGAGAGACATCGGTGTGCTTGAAATATATATTCAAGTCTCCGTGGCTGTTTGATAGCTGCAACACATGCAGGTAATGCCTGTTTGTTAGGCAATCCTTGCATGTGTTGTGGTTCCCTAACATGCAACATGCAGCCGCAGTGACTAAAATTTATTTTTCGAGGACGCCGAAGATACTCGGTTAGAACTCAAGCTTGCTCAGATAACACCTTATCGGAGGATATTCGCTCATCACTACTTTACAGACATCTTCATCACTTACTCTCCCCAATGGGGCTCAATTTTTAAATTTCCTATCATTTCTGGTGTGGGAGGAAACCAGAGTACACGGATGAAACCCACGCAAACACCTGGTCAATTTTCGCGCAGAACATCTTGGTAACCAGTGAGCCATCACGCTGCCTATGAAATTGTCTGTTTTTTTTAATTTGCTTACCCCTCCTATTCCAGCATTGCACAGTGATGTAAGAACTGTGTAAGGCTGAGTTCACATTGGCATTTCTGATTTTCACTTGTCTTAGTAGCCGAAAAACAAAAATGATGAGGTGCCAAATGCATCACCAAACACCAACGGTGCCCTAAGGAACTGGTTAACGCGTAATGGAGGTCTGCTGGGGTCCCGTCATACTGTGTCGGCTTTCAGCTATGTGAAGCTGGATGCACAGAGGAGCAAAGTTGAAAAAAGAAAACACAAAAGTATTAGAAAAAAGCTGTGTGTTTAGCTTCGCCTGCACATTAACAATAAGTATGCATTTATTGTGCTTTATGAAAAATAAAGCCATTATGGGAGTAAGCCATTAATATTGAATTTTATGAATACAAGTATACTAACTTCACTAAGTCTTGCATTCTTTTTTTTTCTGAAGGCCACATCAGCATATATGTTTTTTTCCATTTTCTTTCTCAATTATAAACCTTCTAGTAATATGTGTAATTTCCTAAAACATTATGGATCACACACTCAGCTGGATTATGGGTCTATTTTCTACTGAGCCAATATAGGGCTGCACTAATGGTGCATAAGGCCACGACTAAACCTCTACATGCCTCTAAAAAGCAGCATGGAATATTTCATTAGAATCTTCTTCAGTACAGAGGTATTCTCCTTTAAAAGCATTCTTCTAGGACCACATATCTCACTACACAAAGAGTCCTAGGAAACCTGTATTGCTGTGCATTATAACTGAGCTCCTCCATACTCAAAAACTGTACTGGGTCTATGCTAAAGGAGCCATACAAGGGCCATGTACAGGGCTCTGCCACATGTTAGGGCCATATACAGGGCTCTGCTACCTGTTAGGGCCGTGTACAAGGCCCTGCCACATGTAACGGCCGTGTACAGGGCTCTGCCATGTGTTAGGGCTGTGTACAGGGCTCAGCCACATGTTAGAACTGTGAACAGGGCTCTGCCACATGTTAGGGCCATGTAAAAGGCGCTGCCATGTGCTAGGGCCATGTACAGGGCTCTGCCATGTGTTAGAGCTGTGTACAGGGCTAAGCCACTTGTTAGGGATGTGTAAAGGGCTCTGCCACATGGTAGGGTCGTGTACATGTCTCTGCTATGTGTTAGGGCCATGTACAGGGCTTTGCCATGTGTTAGGGCTGAGTGCAGTGCTTTGCCACATGTTAGGGCTGTGTACAGGGCTCCGCCAAGTGTTAGGGCTGTGTACAGAGCTCTGCCATGTGTTAGGGCTGTGTACAGGGCTGTGCCACATATTAGGGCTGTGTTGTCATGTGTGCATTGCCACGAAGATCGTCGCGGTTGCACATTTTGACTTCTCACAGCTGAGCTGCTGTTTCTTTGTGTTTGGCAGCTAGGGAGTTAATTCTGTCTGTGCTCGGTGCTGGGACTGGGTGCAGTTTCTCCCGGCTGCAATTGATTATTTGTTGATTGGTTTCCTTTAAATTCCTGGTTGTCTGCTTGGGGAGTTGCCAGTGAAACCTTCATGCAGACCACAGATAGGAATGAATCTGTATAGACTTTAGTTGTGAGCTCCTTAGTTGTTCTAAGCTCAACTTGGTTAGAGTTTATTTCCCAGACCATTTATGTTCCTTTGGTGTTTGAGTGTGTATGCAAGCGAGTGTTATCCTGTCTGTCTTATATGTCTAATCTGTGTATTTAGCTGAGATCAGCCCATATCCCTTTGGTGGTAGTCAGGATCCTTCTTAGGACTGATTACAGGGTTCAGGGTCTGATAGGAGACAGGGTTAGGTTGGAGACTTGGACCTCTGAACCATTATCAGTACCTCCAAGGTGAGGGATTAGTTAGGACCCCAGTTTAGGGTCAGGTTAGATCCCGGTCCACCTCTTTCCTGTTTCAGCTCATCAAGTCCTCAAGATTAACCCTGAGTTCAGCAGATATCGTGTCAGGTAAATCTATTCTATACTTACATGCTGATGTTGCTATACTAGTTGTTGTATAGAGTGTTGTTCCTGTATTAATAGTTTACTGACATTGTATACATATCATTAGACAGCGTGACATTTTCACTGGACATAAAAATTATCTCCAGTTACCATGGATCCAGTAGCCCAGCTGGCTCTGCAGTTGCAGGGATTATCCATGGAGCTGACGGACATTAAGTCCAAAGTTTTGTCTCCCCTGGAGCAAACCAGAGTTGAACCTAAAGTAGCTCTCCCGGACAGGTTCACTGGTGGGCGAGACAAATTTTTCACCTTCCGGGAGGCATGTAAATTGTATTTTCGGCTTCGGCCTCGATCATCAGGGAGTGAGGAGCAGCGAGTGGGAATTGTTATCTCACTTCTGCAAGGGACCCTCAATCCTGGGCATTTTCCCTTCCTCCGGGATCCCCGGCTCTACTGTCTGTAGATCAATTTTTTACTGCCCTGGGATTGGTATATGATGACCCAGATCGGGTCTCTCTTGCTGAGACAAAATTACGTAAGATACAGCAGGGAGATCGTCCGGCAGAGGAATTTGCTTCTGAGTTTCGTAGATGGGCCACAGATACTCAGTGGAATGACCCAGCTCTTAGGAGCCAGTTTTGTCATGGGCTTTCTGATAAATTAAAAGACGTTTTGGCTCAGTATGAGTCTCCTCCTTCTCTGGAGGCTGCTATGGCCTTAGCTATCCGTACTGATAGACGGCTTCGGGAGAGGGGTGAGGTAACCCCACTCCCTGTTATTTCTCCACCTACCACTAAAGTCCCTTATGTTGAGGTTCCCCTTGTCTGTTCGGATGAGCCTATGCAGTTGGGAGGGACATCATTTCGTAGGAGGGGATTGGCGGTACGCCGCAGGACTAGAAGATATTTTTTCTGCGGGAAAGAGGGACATTTTGTTGGAGAATGTCCATCCCGTGCCTTGTTGAGCCAAAAGTCGCTGGAAAACTGTTAATCCCAGGTTGTGTGGTGGACGACAACCTGGGAGTATGTATTTCATCCGCCAGTTCTTCTCAGTTCCTTGTACCAGTGGAGGTGGTAGTTGGTACGAGAGTGGAGAGATTGTCTGTTCTTCTTGATAGTGGTTCCGGGGCTAATCTGGTTGACGCTCAGTTTGCTCAGGCTCAAGGTATGCATCTGAGTCTATTGGTCAAACCGATCCCTATATTCTCCATTGACGCCAGGCCTCTCGGCCAAGGTAGCTTTGTTCATGAGGTTCATAACATTGACCTTCGGGTAGGGGCAATACATAGGGAACAATTATCTTGTTATGTGTTGGAGGGTCTACCTACTCCCATTGTGTTGGGACTTCCTTGGTTGGTTAAACATAACCCTGTGATTAATTGGCAGTCCAGAGAAATAAGCCAATGGGGTGAGTTTTGCAAAAGCAACTGCATGAACACAGTCATCAGTGCGGTCGTGCCTAGTACATTGCCTCCTTTTTTGGAGGATTTTGGGGATGTTTTCTCTGAGGAGGGGTGTCAGGAGTTGCCTCCTCATCGCGTGTATGACTGCTCTATTAATCTCCTTCCTGATGCTAAGTTGCCTAAAGCTAGGTTGTATAATCTTTCTGGTCCTGAGAGGCAGGCTATGAAAGATTATATTTCTGAAAGTCTGGCCAAAGGGCATATTAGACCTTCATCTTCCCCAGTAGCCGCGGGGTTCTTCTTTGTGAAGAAGAAAGATGGAGGCCTACGCCCTTGCTTGGATTTCCGCGAACTTAATCGGATTACTGTTCGAGATCCGTATCCACTCCCTCTTATTCCTGATCTCTTCAATCAAATTGTTGGCGCCAAATGGTTTTCTAAATTGGATCTCAGGGGGGCGTATAATCTGATTAGGATAAAAGAGGGGGATGAGTGGAAAACGGCGTTTAACACGCCGGAGGGACATTATGAGAACCTAGTCATGCCTTTTGGTCTGACTACTGCACCAGCAGTATTCCAACATTTTGTTAATGACATTTTTCGTAACCTTGTGGGGCTGTTTGTGGTTGTATATTTGGACGACATTTTAATTTACTCGCCAGATCTTGTGTCTCATCAGGAGCATGTGAGACAGGTGTTGCAGATCTTGCGAGACAATAAACTATACGCCAAACTGGAGAAGTGTGTATTTGCCGTACAGGAACTTCAGTTTTTGGGTTTTTTGGTGTCAGCCTCCGGTTTCCGTATGGACCCTGAAAAGGTGAGAGCAGTGCTTGAATGGGATCAGCCAGGGGATCTTAAGGCTCTGCAGCGTTTTTTGGGGTTTGCTAACTACTACCGGAAATTTATTTGTAATTTCTCATCTGTCGTCAAACCTCTCACTGACATGACAAGAAAAGGGACGTATTTTTCTAAATGGTCGGACAAAGCTTGCCAAGCCTTTTCCTCTTTGAAGAAATGTTTTGCTTCGGCACCCGTTCTCATCCAACCAGATGCATCTCAGCCGTTCATTGTGGAGGTGGATGCGTCTGACGTAGGGGTGGGTGC
>JARQOD010011176.1:0-24470 GCA_033576555.1 Oophaga sylvatica
AACTCTCCTCCTATCAGCCATACGTTTATAACGGTTCCCCATAGCACTCAGATTATTCAATACACCTCTCCACACTGAAGCAAGTGACGACGAGAAACGCTCCTCCTCAGGAACCCCAGAAGGGCCCCCCCCATTGAATGTACAAAACTGGGGATGAAAACCATATGCCCCAAAAAACGGGGACTTACCAGTGGACTCGCTCCGCCTGTTGTTAAGAGCGAACTCTGCCAGAGGCAAGAAAGAAGACCAGTCCTCCTGGTTCTCTGAGACAAAACACCGAAGATAAGTCTCTAGGCTTTGATTCAGACGCTCTGTCTGACCATTGGTCTGCGGATGAAAAGCCGAGGAAAATGACAATTGCATCCCCCGACGTAAACAAAATGCCCTCCAAAACTTGGACACAAACTGAGACCCCCTATCTGACACCACATCAGAAGGCAACCCATGAAGTCTCACAATCTCCCCAATGAACACCTGCGCCAGAGTTTTAGCATTAGGGAGGGCAGGAAGAGCAATGAAATGTGCCATCTTACTGAACCTGTCAACAACCACCAGTATGACAGTCTTCCCTGACGACTGAGGAAGGTCCGTGATGAAGTCCATAGACAAATGAGTCCATGGACGCTCCGGAAGTTTCAAGGGTAAGAGGGTCCCAGACGGACGGGTATGAGGGGTTTTAGAGCGAGCACAAACCCCACAGGACGCGACAAAAGTTAAAACATCTTTATTAACGTTAGGCCACCAAAACCGGCGAGAAAGGAGATCTAAAGTAGCCTTACTCCCTGGATGTCCTGCTAAAGCAGAATTATGATGTGCCTCAATAACCTTTTGTCTCAACTGATTTGGGACAAACAGTCTCCCTGGAGGTCCTGCAGGGGCATCCCCCTGAGCCTCTAACACCTCCTCCTCAAGCTCAGAACATACAGCCGACACTACCACCCCCTCCTGAAGGATAGGAATCGGGTCATCCATTTTCCCGGCCCCTGGGAAACTGCGAGACAAGGCATCCGCCTTAACATTCTTAGATCCAGGGCGATAAGTGACAACAAAATTAAACCTGGTAAAAAACAACGACCATCGAGCTTGTCTGGAATTCAGACGCTTAGCAGATTCCAAATACAGCAGGTTCTTGTGATCAGTAATGACGGTGACCGGGTGGACTGCCCCCTCCAAAAAGTGACGCCATTCTTCAAAAGCCAACTTAATGGCCAAAAGTTCCCTATTGCCGATATCATAATTCCTTTCGGCGGACGACAATTTTTTAGAAAAGAAAGCGCACGGATGCCATTTACCAGGGGACGGACCCTGGGACAATATTGCACCCACCCCTACGTCAGACGCGTCCACCTCCACAACGAACGGCTGTGATGCATCTGGTTGGATGAGAACGGGTGCCGAAGCAAAACATTTTTTCAAAGAGGAAAAAGCTTGGCAAGCTTTGTCCGACCATTTAGAAAAATCCGTCCCTTTTCTTGTCATGTCAGTGAGAGGTTTGACAACAGATGAGAAATTACAAATAAATTTCCGGTAGTAGTTAGCAAACCCCAGAAAACGCTGCAGAGCCTTAAGATCCTCTGGCTGATCCCATTCAAGCACTGCTCTCACCTTTTCAGGGTCCATACGGAAACCGGAGGCTGACACCAAGAAACCCAAAAACTGAAGTTCCTGTACGGCGAATACACACTTTTCCAGTTTGGCGTATAGTTTATTGTCTCGCAAGATCTGCAACACCTGTCTCACATGCTCCTGGTGAGACACAAGATCTGGTGAGTAAATTAAAATGTCATCCAAATATACGACCACAAACAACCCCACCAGATGACGAAAAATGTCATTAACAAAATGTTGGAATACTGCTGGTGCAGTAGTCAGACCAAAAGGCATGACAAGGTTCTCATAATGTCCCTCCGGCGTGTTAAACGCCGTTTTCCACTCATCCCCCTCTTTTATCCTAATCAGATTATACGCCCCCTGAGATCCAATTTAGAGAACCATTTGGCGCCAACAATTTGATTGAAGAGATCAGGAATCAGAGGGAGTGGATACGGATCTCGAACAGTAATCCGATTAAGTTCGCGGAAATCCAAGCAAGGGCGTAGGCCTCCATCTTTTTTCTTCACAAAGAAGAACCCCGCGGCCACTGGGGAAGATGAAGGTCTAATATGCCCTTTGGCCAGACTTTCCGAAATATAATCTTTCATAGCCTGCCTCTCAGGACCAGAAAGGTTATATAACCTAGCTTTAGGTAACTTAGCATCAGGAAGTAAATTAATAGAGCAGTCATACACGCGATGAGGAGGCAACTCCTGACACCCCTCCTCAGAGAACACATCCCCAAAGTCCTCCAAAAAAGGAGGCAAAGTACTAGGCACGACCGCACTGATGACTGTGTTCATGCAGTTACTTTTGCAAAACTCCCCCCATTGGCTTATATCTCTGGACTGCCAATTAATCACAGGGTTATGTTTAACCAACCAAGGAAGTCCCAACACAATAGGAGTAGGTAGACCCTCCAACACATAACAAGATAATAGTTCCCTATGTATTGCCCCTACCCGAAGGTCAATGTTATGAACCTCATGAACAAAGCTACCTTGGCCGAGAGGCCTGGCGTCAATGGAGAATATAGGGATCGGTTTGACCAATACACTCAGATGCATACCTTGAGCCTGAGCAAACTGAGCGTCAACCAGATTAGCCCCGGACCCACTATCAAGAAGAACAGAAAATCTCTCCACTCTCGTACCAACCACCACCTCCACTGGTACAAGGAACTGAGAAGAACTAGCGGACGAAATACATACTCCCAGGTTGTCGTCCACCACACAACCTGGGATTAACAGTTTTCCGGCGACTTTTTGCTCAACAAGGCACGGGATGGACATCCCCCAACAAAATGTCCCTCTTTCCCGCAGAAGAAACACCTTCTAGTCCTGCGGCGTACCGCCAATCCCCTCCTACGAAATGATGTCCCTCCCAACTGCATAGGCTCCTCCGAACAGACAAGGGGAACCTCAACATAAGGGACTTTAGTAGTAGGTGGAGTAACAACAGGGGGCGGAGTTACCTCGCACCTCTCCCGGAGCCGTCTATCAGTACGGATAGCTAGGGCCATAGCAGCCTCCAGTGATGGAGGAGAATCATACTGAGCCAAAACGTCCTTTAATTTGTCAGAAAGCCCATGACAAAACTGGCTCCTAAGAGCTGGGTCATTCCACTGAGTATCTGTGGCCCATCTACGGAACTCAGAAGCAAATTCCTCCGCCGGACGATCTCCCTGCTGTATCTTACGTAATTTTGTCTCAGCAAAGAGAACCCGATCTGGGTCATCATATACCAAACCCAGGGCAGTAAAAAATCGATCTACTGACTGTAGAGCCGGGGATCCCGGAGGAAGGGAGAAGGCCCAGGATTGAGGGTCCCCTTGTAGGAGCGAGATAACAATTCCCACTCTCTGCTCTTCACTCCCTGATGATCGAGGCCGAAGCCGAAAATACAATTTACATGCTTCCCTGAAGGTAAAAAATTTGTCTCGCCCACCAGTGAACCTGTCCGGGAGAGCTACTTTAGGTTCAAATCTGGTTTGCTCCGAGGGAGACAAAACTTTGGACTTAATGTCCGTCAGCTCCATGGATAATCCCTGCAACTGCAGAGCCAGCTGGGCTACTGGATCCATGGCAACTGGGAATAATTTTATGGGCCAGTGAAAATGTCACGCGGTCTTATGATATGTGTACGATGTCAGTAAACTATTCTTAAAAGAACAACACTCTATACAACATATAGATTAGCAACATCAGCATGTAAATATAGAATAGATTTACCTGACACGATATCCGTTGAACTCAGGGTTAATCTTGAGGACTTGATACACTGTCACAGGAAAGAGGAGGACCGGGGGTCTAACCTGACCCTAAACTGGGGTCCTAACTAATCCCTCACCTTGGAGGTACTGATAATGGTTCAGAGGTCCAAGTCTCCAGCCTAACCTAGTCTCCTATCAGTCCCTGAACCCTGTAATCAGTCCTAAGAAGGATTCTGATTACCACCAAAGGGATATGGGCTGATCTCTGCTAAATACACAGATTAGACATATAAGACAGACTGGAGAAAACACAGACTTGCATACACACTCAAACACAGAAGGAACATAAATGATCTGGGATATTAAACTCTAAGCAAGGTGAGCTTAAAACAACTAAGGAGCTCTTTAACTTAAGTCTATACAGATACAATCCTATCTGTGGTCTGCATGAAGAATTTCACTGGCAACTCCCAACACAGACAACCAGAGATTTAAAGGAAACCAATCAACAAATAATTAATTGCAGCTGGGAGAAAACTGCACCCAGTCCCAGAACTGAGCACAGACAGAATTAACTCCCTAACTGCCAAACACAAAGAAACAGCAACTCAGCTGTGAGAAGTCAGAATGTGCAACCGCGACGATCTTCGTGGCGATGCACACATGACATTAACCTTTTCTTTCTAGGAGGGACTAGATGACTAGATGTGGACCACCTGGTGTGGTATTGGAGATAAGGACTACCTGGAGTGGTAGTAAACCAACTGGTATTATAAGCGGAGAGATACACAAATGTATATATCTCCCCTCCTATTTGATACAGTAAATAGCCAATAGCATATAGGGCATAATCTCATTTTCCACCCTAGGCTTATACTCGAGTCAGTAAGTTTTCCCAGTTTTTTGTGGCAAAATTAGGGGGGTCGGCTTATACTCGGGTCGGCTTATACTCGAGTATATACGGTATCTCCCCTCCTATTTGATACAGTAAAGATGTATATCTTTGTACCGTGTTAGCCAGTAGATAGAAAAATATTTGGAGTTGAGAGTCCTCAGTGGTTGATACCTTTTAATGGCTAACTGAAAAGATGGTAACAAATTGCAAGCTTTCGAGACTACTCAGGTCTCTTCATCAGGCAAAGACTAATACAAAATCTGAAGAATCACATATTTATACACCACACAGCACAGAAAAAATGCAATAGATAAGACAAGGGACGTGAAATTAACTTTTTGGACACCATCATTAAGCTAAAGGACAATGAAATAGAGACATCCCTGTATCAGAAGCCAATCTGTTATGTTTCGGTAGCTGAGGAGTGCAGGTAAAAAAGGCAATACACCAGAGAAGTTGGAATCTATGAGATTGCAGTACCCTGACTAACCACCACAACTAGAGGCAGCCGTGGAGCATTCCTACGTTGGTCCTAGACGCCTCGTCACAGCCTGAGAAACTAACTACACCTAAAGATAGAAAGAGGAAAGCTATCTGCCCCGGAGCAGATCCCCAAAGAACATAGAAAGCCCCCAAACATGTAATGGCGGTTAGACAAGATGAAATACTGACACAGACAGAAAATAGTATGAGCAAACGTTGGGGCCCAAACTACCTAAATAGAAAAGGATAGGAAGGGCACTTACTGCAATCCCAAAAAACCCTGAAAAGCACCAACTCTACTAATTTCAAAATCACCTGAGATCACACGACCTCTACCACCTAAATTAGTTCTCTGGTGTAACAAAATCAAAACAGCAGCCACTGAAAAAACAAAAGTACAAACATCAGTGGCTGAACTAAACTGAGAGGGCAAAAGCCCCCGGAGGGGACCCTGAAGGCCCCCACAGAAGTGCAGGACAAAATGCAAAAATCAAGCACAAAAACAAAAAGAAGAAAATGTCTTATCTGTTAGCAGGAGATGCAGACACGACACAGCAGGCTACAAAGGAAACAGGACTCAAGGATTGAGACCAGAACAATTGATCACCGGCAACCCTGATGGGAAGGCGACTCCCTTATATAAGACCAGTCAGTAACACCTGTTTCCCACTCCTCACAATCTTCACTGGACAGTCCAGTACCGCTTGTAACCACCAGAGGGAGCCTCTGCTCAGAACTCATTTCAAGTCCATTCACAACAGTACCCCCCCCTTGAGGAGGGGTCACCGAACCCTCACTTGAGCAACCAGGTCGGTCAGGATGAGTTCTATGATACGAGGGATGAGTCTCCTAGCATGGATGTCCGAAGCAAACACCCAAGAATTGTCTTCCTGACCATAACCTCTCCACTTAACCAAATACTGGAGTTTCCGTCTAGAAAAACGAGAATTCAATATTTTCTCAACCACAAACTCCATATTGCCCTCAACCAGAACAGGGTCAGGAGGCAAAGCAGTAGGAACCACTGGCTCAACAAACCTCTTCAACAAGACTTGTGGAACACGTTATGGATCTTAAATGTCCCTGGAAGAAGCAAACAAAAAGAAACAGGATTAAGAATCTCCATGATCTTATAAGGTCCAATGAACCTAGGCTTAAATTTAGGAGATGCCACTCTCATAGGAATATTTCTTGAGGACAACCAGACCAAGTCCCCCACTTTAAACCGAGGACCATCAGTCCTATGCCGGTTAGCAAACCGCTGGGCCCTCTCCTGAGAGAGGGACAACCTCTCCACTACCTGGTCCCAAATCTGTTGCATACGCTCCACAACAGAGTCAACACCTGGACAGACAGAAGCCTCCGTCTGTCCTGAAGAAAATCGAGGGTGAAACCCAGAATTACAGAAAAATGGAGACATCAAAGTGGCAGAGCTAGCCCTATTATTAAGAGCAAACTCAGCCAAAGGCAAAAAAGAGACCCAGTCACCCTGATCAGCAGACACAAAGCATCTTAGATAAGTCTCCAATGTCTGGTTTGTTCTCTCAGTTTGACCATTGGTCTGAGGATGAAACGCCGAGGAGAAAGACAATTGAACACCAAGTTTAGAACAAAAGGTCCTCCAAAATCTGGAAACAAACTGGACTCCTCTGTCAGACACAATGTTCTCAGGAATGCCGTGTAAACGAACCACGTGCTGAAGGAACAAAGGCACCAATTCAGAGGAGGAAGGCAACTTAGGTAATGGCACAAGATGTATCATCTTGGAAAACCTATCACAAATCACCCAGATGACGGTCATTCTCTGAGAAACAGGGAGGTCGGAAATGAAATCCATAGAGATATGGGTCCTTGGTCTCTTGGGCACAGGCAATGGCATCAACAAACCACTAGAGCGAGAGCAAGGCCCGCAGGACTGCACAAATTCCCTGACATCACGAGACAAGGTAGGCCACCAAAAGGACCGACTAACCAAGTCTCTGGTACCAAAAATTCCGGGATGCCCAGCCAACGCGGAACAATGAATCTCAGACATCACACTCTTTTTCCACTGGTCCGGGACAAACAATTTTCCAACAGGGCAGCGCTCGGGCTATCCTCCTGACACCCCTCCAGAGCAAGTCTCAAATTGGGTGAGATGGCGGAAAGAACTACACCCTCTTTCAAAATAACAGAAGGATCAGATAACTCAGGAGAGTCCGCAAGGAAACTCCTCGAGAGGGCATCCGCCTTAACATTCTTAGTGCCAGGAAGAAAGGAAATCACAAAATTAAAACGTGTGAAAAACAAGGCCCACCTGGCCTGTCTAGGATTGAGTCGCTTGGCAGATTCCAGATAAACCAGATTCTTATGGTCCGTAAGGACCACCACCTGATGTTTGGCTCCCTCCAGCCAATGTCTCCACTCTTCAAAAGCCCACTTCATGGCCAGTAACTCCCGATTACCCACGTCATAATTACGTTCAGTAGGAGAAAATTTTCGAGAGAAAAAGGCACAAGGGTTACTTTTAGAGGTCTCTGGATCTTTTTGGGACAAAACGGCACCTGCCCCAATTTCAGAGGCATCAACCTCCACCTGAAATGGCAGAGAAACATCAGGCTGCCGTAGAACAGGAGCAGAAGTGAATCTCTGCTTAAGTTCCTGAAATGCAGAGACTGCCTCAGGAGGCCAATTCACCACATCAGAACCCTTTCTGGTCAAATCAGTCAATGGTTTAACAATAACAGAGAAATTACCAATAAATTTACGATAAAAATTGGCAAAACCCAAAAATCTTTGAAGAGCCTTTAATGAAGTAGGTTGGACCCAATCACAGATGGCCTGAACCTTGACCGGGTCCATTTCAATAACAGATGGGGACAAAATGAATCCCAGAAATGAGATCCTCTGTACGCCAAAAAGACACTTTGATCCCTTCACATACAGAGCATTCTCTCTCAAAATCTGGAATACAGTTCGAACATGTTTCACAAGAGAGTCCCAGTCATTAGAAAAAATCAAGATATCATCCAAATAAACAATCAGAAATTTATCCACAAAATCCCTGAAAATGTCATTCATGAAGGACTGGAAGACAGAAGGAGCATTAGTGAGCCCAAAGGGCATCACAAGGTACTCAAAATGCCCCTCAGGGGTATTGAATGCCGTATTCCATTCATCCCCGTGCTTAATGCGAATAAGGTTATATGCCCCCCTGAGGTCAAGCTTGGTAAACCAAGTAGCGTTTTTCACCCTGGAAAACAGGTCAGAAATCAAAGGTAACGGGTATTGATATTTTACAGTAATATTGTTCAAAAGACGATAATCAATACACGGCCTTAATGAACCATCCTTTTTGGCCACAAAGAAAAAACCGGCACCTAAGGGTGAAGAGGATGGTCTGATATGACCCTTCTCCAATGATTCCTTGATATAAGACCGCATAGCGTCATGTTCAGGTACAGACATTTTAAAAAGGCGACCTTTAGGGAATTTACTACCAGGCACTAATTCAATAGCGCAGTCATAGCTCCTATGGGGAGGCAAGGATGCAGATTTACTTTCGCTAAACACATCAGAAAAATCAATCAAAAAGTCAGGAACATCCTGAGCCTGGGGGGAGGCAGAAAAAACAGGAGTGTTGGTATTAACACATTGGCAGCCCCAACTGGTTACAGACACAGATTTCCAATCCAAAACAGGATTATGAGACTGCAACCAAGGGAAGCCCAGTACGATAATATCATGCAGATTATACAGAACCAAAAATTTACAGCACTCCTGATGATCAGGTTCAACCCTCATTATCACCTGAGTAGAGAACTGAGGTTTATTCTCAGCCAAAGGGGTAGAATCGATCCCCAGTAGGGGAATAGACTTCTGTAGGGGTATCAAGGGAAACCCACAACGTTTAGCAAAATCATAATCCATCAGGTTAATAGCTGCTCCAGAATCAACGAAAGCCTGAGCAGAAAATGAGGACAGAGAGCATATCAGAGTGACAGTTAACAAAAACTTAGTCTGAACACTACCCAAGACAACTGAGCGTGCAAAACGTCTTTCCCGATTAGGGCAACTGAAATAGCATGAGAGGCATCACCACAGTAGAAACATAACCCATTGCGCTTTCGAAACTCATGACGCTGTGCCCCAGACACCACTCTATCACACTGCATGGGTTCAGAAGCAGGTTCACAAGGCAACACCATTCCACGCATACTTCTCCGCTCACGCAAACGTCTGTCAACTTGAATCGCCAATGACATAGAATCATTGAGACCAGAGGGGACAGAGAATCCCACCATAACATCCTTTACATTATCTGACAGACCCTTCCGAAAAAGGGCCGCCAAAGCGTCGTCATTCCACTTGGTCAGGACTGCCCACCTACGGAATCTCTGACAGTATAACTCAGCGTCATCAAGACCCTGATTTAATGCCAACAAGGCTTTTTCAGCTTGATCAGTGACATTAGGCTCATCGTACAATAACCCCAAAGCCTGAAAAAATGCATCAACATCACTCAAAACAGGATCCCCAGGTGTCAGGGAAAAAGCCCAATCCTGAGGATCGCCGCGCAGGAGAGAGATGACAATTTGAACCTGCTGCGCTGCGTTCCCTGAGGACTTAGATTTTAAGGCAAAAAACAATTTACAATTATTTTTGAAATTCTGAAACTTAGCTCGATCCCCTAAAAACAAATCTGGCATGGGAATCCTAGGTTCCACAACAGGCAACCTAGCAAGATAGGCAGCAATACTCCAAACCTCAGTGGCAAGCTGATCCACACGGCCAGACAACTGTGCAAACTCCATTGAGAGAAAAAAAAAATCCTCCCCAGCACCCAGAGATACAGAGGGAAAAAAAAATGCAACAAACAGAAAAATATCTCTGACAATTCTGACATCCTTTTTTCTTTCACAATATTTTTTCCCTTCTGTGAGTACCATACAATTTTCAATTTTTTTGGCCGGTGATACTGTTATGTTTCGGTAGCTGAGGAGTGCAGGTAAAAAAGGCAATACACCAGAGAAGTTGGAATCTATGAGATTGCAGTACCCTGACTAACCACCACAACTAGAGGCAGCCGTGGAGCGTTCCTACGTTGGTCCTAGACGCCTCGTCACAGCCTGAGAAACTAACTACACCTAAAGATAGAAAGAGGAAAGCTATCTGCCCCGGAGCAGATCCCCAAAGAACATAGAAAGCCCCCAAACATGTAATGGCGGTTAGACAAGATGAAATACTGACACAGACAGAAAATAGTATGAGCAAACGTTGGGGCCCAAACTACCTAAATAGAAAAGGATAGGAAGGGCACTTACTGCAATCCCAAAAAACCCTGAAAAGCACCAACTCTACTCATTTCAAAATCACCTGAGATCACACGACATCTACCACCTAAATTAGTTCTCTGGTGTAACAAAATCAAAACAGCAGCCACTGAAAAAACTGGAAAAAGCAAAAGTACAAACATCAGTGGCTGAACTAAACTGAGAGGGCAAAAGCCCCCGGAGGGGACCCTGAAGGCCCCCACAGAAGTGCAGGACAAAATGCAAAAATCAAGCACAAAAACAAAAAGAAGAAAATGTCTTATCTGTTAGCAGGAGATGCAGACACGACACAGCAGGCTACAAAGGAAACAGGACTCAAGGATTGAGACCAGAACAATTGATCACCGGCAACCCTGATGGAAAGGCGACTCCCTTATATAAGACCAGTCAGTAACACCTGATTCCCACTCCTCACAATCTTCACTGGACAGTCCAGTACCGCTTGTAACCACCAGAGGGAGCCTCTGCTCAGAACTCATTTCAAGTCCATTCACAACACCAATCGACCGTCCAACATACCTTAAATGGGACAGTTTCCATCCAAAACACATAAAAAACTCTATTGTCTACAGCCAAGCCATCAGATACAACCGTATATGTTCCAACCCCATGGATAGAGATGAACAACTTGGTCGCCTTAGAAAGACCTTTTTAAATCAGGGCTACCATCCAAGAACAATTGAAAATCAAATTACAAGAGCCACCAGAATATCAAGGAATCACCTGCTACATTACAAAACTAAAGAAGAAAATAACCGGGTGCCTCTAGTGGTCACCTACAATTCAAATCTGGAGGTGCTAAGAGGAGCTGCATGGAAATTACAACCTTTACTACAAAAAGATGCCCGATTACAATCCATATTTCCAGACCCCCCACTACTGTGTTTTAGGCAGCCCCCGAATCTAAGAAGCATCATTGTCAGAAGTTCCCTGTCCTCCCCAACAGCTGCAGGATCCTTTCCTTGCAGCCAGAAGAAATGCAAAACCTGTCCATTTATAATGACCACAGACAAGATAAAGATCCCCAACTCCCATCGGGACTGCAAGATACCAGGTACTTGCAGCTGCATCACATCTAATGTGGTGCACCTAATTATATGTACTAAATGTCCAACTGGGGGTCTGTATGTGGGAGAGACCGGGCAAAAACTGAGAACAAGGATGAATTCTCATCGCCACACAATAAGAGAAAAAAGATGGATCTACCTGTGGCAAAACATTTTAGTTCCCCTGGTCATAGCATGTTAGATATGAAATTACTTGTACTGAAAGGTAGTTTCACATCTCAGAGACACAGAAGAGTTTGCGAATACAAATTGATGGTGACCTTTGACACTCTTAATGCTGGAATGAACCTGTCACACGGATTTATGACGTTTTACTTCAATTAAGGAATTTACTCCAAAGACCCTGTGAGAACATCACAAAACATTACCAGACCCCAATCAGAGGGCAATAAAACTTTCACACTCCTTATCTATGAACTGTTCCAATATTTATGCTCATCCCTCTGCCATAATGACTATTCTGCTTCACGTCACTTGTCTTATCTATTGAATTTTTTCTGTGCTGTGTGGTGTATAAATATGTGATTCTTCAGATTTTGTATTAGTCTTTGCCTGATGAAGAGACCTGAGTAGTCTCGAAAGCTTGCAATTTGTTACCATGTTTTCAGTTAGCCATTAAAAGGTATCAACCACTGAGGACTCTCAACTCCAAATATTTTTCTATCTACTGGCTAACACGTTACAAAGATATACATCTTTACTGTATCAAATAGGAAGGGAGATACCGTATATACTTGAGTATAAGCCGACCCGAGTATAAGCCGACCCCCTTAATTTTGCCACAAAAAGCTGGGAAAACTTACTGACTCGAGTATAAGCCTAGGGTGGAAAATGAGATTATGCCCTATATGCTGCCCCATGTATTATGCCCCCATAGATGCTCCATAGATTGTGCCCCCATAGATTGTGTCCCCATAGATGATCCATAGATTGTGGCCCCATAGATGATCCATAGATTATGCCCCCATAGATGCTCCATAGATTGTGCCCCATAGATGATCTATAGATTATGCCCCCATAGATGCTCCATAGATTATGCCCCCATAGGTGCTCCATAGATTGTGCCCCCATATATGATCCATAGATTGTGCCCCCATATATAATCTATAGATTGTGCCCCCATAGATGCTCCATAGATTGTGCCCCCATAGATGATCCATAGATTGTGCCCCCATAGATTATTCCCCCATAGATGCTCCATAGATTGTGCCCCCATATATGATTCATAGATTGTGCCCCCATAGATTATTCCCCCATAGATGCTCCATAGATTATTCCCCCATAGATTGTGCCCCCATAGATTGTGCCCCATAGATTATGCCCCTATAGATGCTCCATAGATTATGCCCCCATAGATGCACCATAGTATAGGCCTCATACGCTGCCGCTGCTGCTGCAACCGAAAAAAAAAAAAGACATACTCACCTCTTGTCGCTGGGGGCCAGGTGCCGGTGTCACCGCTCTCTCAGGGCCCGGAACCTGAGAGATTTACCTGTCACCGGGTTCACCGCTGCTCGCCGCTGTCTTCCTGGTCCTCCAGCAGTGAATGATCAGACAGAGGGCGCGGTGCACAGTAATCACGTCATCACGCCCTCTGCCTGAACATCGCAGCAAGAGGACCCGAGGACACAGCAGCGCATCGGTGGAACGGGACAGGTAAATATCACTTATACTCACCCTCCTGCCAAGCGCGTCTCTGCCCTGCTCTTCTCCCACGGTACCGGCGCCAGTGTTCAGCGGTCACGTGTTACCGCTCATTAAAGTCATGAATATGTGCATATTCATGACTTTAATGAGCGGTACCACTGAGGGCTGAACACAGGCGCCGGACCGTGGGAGAAGAGCAGGGGGGCTGCAGAGACCGCGCCGGCGGAGGGTGAGTATATAGGACAGCTGCGCTCCCCCTCCCCCGCCAACCCCCTGGTATATGACTCGAATATAAGCCGAGAGGGGGACTTTCAGCCCTAAAAAATGGGCTGAAAATCTCGGCTTATATTCGAGTATATACGGTATATACATTTGTGTATCTCACCGCTTATATACCAGTTGGTTTACTACCACTCCAGGTAGTCCTTATCTCCAATACCACACCAAGTGGTCCACATCTAGTCAAAAACCACATCAGGTGGTCCATATACTGTCTAATACCATATCAGGTGGTCCACAACACGTCAACACGTCTAATACCACATCAGGTGGTCAATATCTTATCTAATACTACATTAGGTGGTCCCGTCTGACTCCACATCATTTGGTCCATACCTAGTTCAATACCACACCAGGTGGTCCATATACTGTCTAATACCACATCAGGTGGTCCACATGTCTAATACCACATCAGGTGGTCAATATCTTGTCTAATGTCACATCAGGTGGTCCATATTCTGTCTTATACCACACCAGGTGGTCCACATCATGTCTAATACCACATCAAGTGGTCTTTATCTTGTCTAACACCACTCCAAGTGGTCCATAACCCATCTGAAACCATACCAGGTGGTTTATATCTCGTTCAATACCACATAAAGTAGCCCCTACACCACTCTCCTATATTATATCAAGTGGGCTGCCCTCACTCAAAATGAGTCAAGGCAGCTCAAAATCCAGTAACTTTAATTCCTTAAAACAATCAGTTTTGCAAAAGAAATCAAAACAAGGGTTTGGGTCGCTACCTCTCAGTAGACTCCATCAATCGTTTGAGCCCAATAAAGTCAAGATCCCCTTTAAAGAGAGAAGTCAAGCAGGCCTCACCTAAAAACACTAAACCATCCCAGATGGGAGATCATAAAAGAGATTCTAAAGAAATGCCTGCAAAAATTTCTGACACATCTAAACCCCCCGAAAACATGGATACTTCCATGTTTTCTAGGAAGAAAAACCCTGGAGACTGGGGGAAAGATACTCCTCCTCGCAGGATGTAACTGAGGCTGAATCAGACGACTATTCACCAAATCCCAGTCTGGGGAAAACCTGGTTCAAAAAGGAGGAGCTAATTAACACTGACTCCTCCAAGCATAAGCTCAATGGAGGCCTTAATGTCCAGCCTCACTGACAAAATAAGTGATCATATGAGAATTGATTTTGAAAAACAAAACAAAATTTTCCAAAACACTTTTTCCAAAATTTTCCAAAACACTGAGCTGTTTAATAAAAAACTGGAACAACATGAAACAAGAATAGAGGAGGTAGAGAGGAGGACTGAATCTCTCACAAAAGAGAGTCAGGATGTCAATACCGACCTTAGGAAATTAAGATCCAAACTTGCCGATATAGAAGACAGGAGCAGGAGGAATAATGTAAAAATCAGAGGCATTTCAGAGGATATTTCTCCTGCAATACTTCCAGAATATGTTAAAACAATTTTCAAAAAAATCCTGCCGAACCTCTCTAATGGAGAGTTAACAATAGACAGGATTCACCGATTACAGAAACCTACGATCATGAGAATACACTTTTTTCATGTTAAAGAGCAGATAATGAATTTCCTCAAGGTGGAGCAAGGTTTCACTGAGCCCTATGGGCACCTTAAATTCTATGCCGATCTCTCCAAGGAAACCATAGACGGCAGGAGAAACTTTAAGCCAATCACCACATTGTTAAGGGACAATGGAATCCCCTACAAATGGGGATTTCCACTCAAATTGCTGGTATATTTCAAAGGCAAAACAAATGTACTATTTTTGCCAGAGGACGGAGGAAGCTTCATATCCTCTATCGGCATTCCTCTGCGCACTAATACCCCTGCCCGAACGGGCCTCGATAAAGTCACTTGAGGGGAATAAATAAATAAATAAATAATCATCATTACCTGACTAAATATTTTAAATGTACATCCTATTTGATGTTACTTTGATATTATTGTTATTTTCTATTACTGTAATATATCACTTAGGTCTCAATTTGAGTAATTTAGACCTTAATTGAGTCTAAAGTACTACAAACAACTTCACCCTGCTTTAAAGGTCGCTTCCTCATGAAGGCACAGACCTTTCCTCTTTTCTAGAACCCCAAAAGTGGAAGAATACACTCTTAAGTGGAATTCCTTTTAGGGAAACTTTTTTTCCCTCACAGTTGTTGATATTAACGTTTGCACCGTTAATTTGTTAATAAATTTATTTTAAGTCGTTAAAGAAGAATTGCACCAGTAACCTTCTTTATCCTCTTCCCTTCCTACCCTTCCCATCCTTTAACCAACACAAACATGAGCCTGAAAATAATGTCCTATAATGTCAGGGGCCTGAACAGCACCAGGAAAAGATGAGTTCTGTGGAGAGAGTTAGTCAAATCTAATGCTGATGTCATCTGTTTCCAAGAATCTAAATTTAAAATGAACGACCATCCTAACTTCGAAAACCATAAATTTCCCCATATTTTCAAATCAAACAGCACTAAAAAAAAGGCCGGAGTCATTACTTTAATAAGAGACTCAATTCCCTTTGAGCCCACTGAGGAACATATTGACCCTAACGGAAGATATCATATTCTGGTATGCAACCTTAACAACCAAATCACCACAAAAGTCAATGTCTATGCTCCTAATGTGAACCAGATCAGATTCTTAAACAAACTCTTAAGAAAAATCGCCCCAATCAAAAAAGGGGAACTGATAATCTTAGGCGACTTTAATACCATACCTGATAACATCCTTGACTCATCATCCCACAACAGACCCTGCTCCAATACCCTCAATGAGTGGTTATATTTAAACAAATTATTCGACGTTTTCAGGTGTCTTCATACCACATCAAAGAAGTACTCCCATTTCTCTTCAGCCCACCAGTCAGCTTCTCGAATAGATCTAATAATTACCGATGTGTTCTTTCTCCCAAGCTTCCAAAACGTCATAATCAAAGATCCATTTCTGACCATTCGCCAGTCATACGGGAACTAACTTTAGGCCCACCACTAAAAAACATATCCCTATGGAAATGTAATGCAAGCCTCCTCCATAATTCCTCATACAAAAAAGTAATAGAATCAGCATTAACCCACTACTTCAAGGACAATAAACCCGACTCAACCAGCCCGTTCATTAGGTGGTGCGCCCACAAGGTGGTACTGAGGGGTGTTATAATACAAATTTCCTCAAAAATAAAGAGAGAGAACAGGGCAAAAATTAAAGAGCTTCAAAACCTAATAAGGACCAAAGAAATAGAACAGCTAAACCCCTCACCCTTAGAAGAAGCCTAAGCGCGAAACGCGCATCGGGGTGCCACAGCACACGGGAGGTAAATACGGCCTTACATTTAGCCATTATTATTGTTTCATTCCTCTTAGCACTTTTTTGCATTTCTTTAGCAGCATTTATTTATTGCCTATAGAGGAATGGATTTTACATCCTGTTGGTAGAAAAAGCTGCGTCATACGCATACAATTACTCTTTAGCAGCGTTTACATTGATCTCTTCCTTTCTTAAGCACATTCTTGCGTTAAACATCCTGCATATACAGGTCCTTCTCAAAATATTAGCATATAGTGCTAAATTTCATTATTTACCATAATGTAATGATTACAATTAAACTTTCATATATTTTAGATTCATTACACACCAACTGAAATTTGTCAGGTCTTTTATTCATTTAATACTGATGATTTTGGCATACAACTCCTGATAACCCAAAAAACCTGTCTCAAAAAATTAACATATTTCAACCGTCCAATAAAATAAAAGTGTTTTTTCAAAACAAACAAAAAAACCATCAAATAATAATGTTCAGTTATGCACTCAATACTTGGTCGGGAAACCTTTGGCAGAAATGACTGCTTCAATGCGGCGTGGCATGGAGGCAATCAGCCTGTGACACTGCTGAGGTGTTATGGAGGCCCAGGATGCTTTGATAGCGGCCTTAAGCTCATCCAGAGTGTTGGGTCTTGCGTCTCTCAACTTTATCTTCACAATATCCCACAGATTCTCTATGGGGTTCAGGTCAGGAGAGTTGGCAGGCCAATTGAGCACAGTAATACCATGGTCAGTAAACCATTTACCAGTGGTTTTGGCACTGTGAGCAGGTGCCAGGTCGTGCTGAAAAATGAAATCTTCATCTCCATAAAGCATTTCAGCCGATGGAAGCATGAAGTGCTCCAAAATCTCCTGATAGCTAGCTGCATTGACCCTGCCCTTGATGAAACACAGTGGACCAACACCAGCAGCTGACATGGCACCCCACACCATCACTGACTGTGGGTACTTGACACTGGACTTCAGGCATTTTGGCATTTCCTTCTCCCCAGTCTTCCTCCAGACTCTGGCACCTTGACTTCCGAATGACATGCAAAATTTGCTTTCATCAGAAAAAAGTACTTGGGACCAGGGCCGGCTCCAGGTTTTTATGGGCCCCGGGCGAAAGAGCCTCAGTGGGCCCCTTTAACACAGACCACGATTCATGATGCACAGATACAGCAGAGACATATAGGTACAGTACAATGCCAAATACTTCACTTCTTCCATTACATGAGTGATATCTATTGTAAATTGTACAATAGCTCAAAAACCGCCAAATCCTCACTGCGCACAGAACAGACTGGACAGTACAGTCCTCCATACAATATTATGGGCACCACAGTCTCCCCCTCATCACCCATATAATACCCCATGCAGTATGTCACCCCCCATATAATGCTTCATACAGAATACTGGACCCAAAATAATGCTCCATACAGAATACTGGACCCAATATAATGCTCCATACAGGATACTGGTCCCCATATAATGCTCCATACAGGATACTGGTCCCCATATAATGCTCCATACAAAATATGGAGCTCTCCTCTGCGCTGTACTGCGTTCTACACTGTTACGGCTCAGGAAAGGGCGCTGTGGAAAGACTCCCCATTATCATCATGATTGCCTCCTTATCATCATCATTGCCTCCCCATCATCATCATGGCCTCCCCATTATCATCAATGCCTCCCATCATCATCATCTCCTCCCCATCATCATCTTCTCCCCATCATCAATGCCTGCCCATTATCATCAATGCCTGCCCATTATCATCATCTTCTCCCCATCATCATCAATGCCTCCCCATTATCAGCAATGCCTGCCCAATCATCATCTCCTCCCCATCATCATCAATGCCTACCCATCATCATCTTCTCCCCATCATCAATGCCTGCCCATTATCATCAATGCCTGCCCATTATCATCATCTTCTCTCCATCATCATCAATGCCTCCCCATTATCAGCAATGCCTGCCCATCATCATCTCCTCCCCATCATCATCAATGCCTGCCCATCATCATCTTCTTCCCATCATCAATGCCTGCCCATTATCATCAATGCCTGCCCATTATCAGCATCTTCTCCCCATCATCATCAATGCCTCCCCATTATCAGCAATGCCTGCCCATCATCATCTTCTCCCCATCATCAATGCCTGCCCATTATCATCAATGCCTGCCCATTATCATCATCTTCTCCCCATCATCATCATCAATGCCTCCCCATTATCAGCAATGCCTGCCCATCATCATCTTCTCCCCATCATCAATGCCTGCCCATTATCATCAATGCCTGCCCATTATCATCATCTTCTCCCCATCATCATCATCAATGCCTCCCCATTATCAGCAATGCCTGCCCATCATCATCTTCTCCCCATCATCAATGCCTGCCCATTATCATCAATGCCTGCCCATTATCATCATCTTCTCCCCATCATCATCATCAATGCCTCCCCATTATCAGCAATGCCTGCCCATCATCATCTTCTCCCCATCATCAATGCCTGCCCATTATCATCAATGCCTGCCCATTATCATCATCTTCTCCCCATCATCACCATCAATGCCTCCCCATTATCAGCAATGCCTACCCATCATCACACACAGACAGCACACAAGCACTCTCTCACATACATACACACACATACACACACACACATACACACACAAAGCGCCGCACTACATACACACAGACACACAGAGACACACACACACACGTCTTACCTGTCCGGCGTCCCCGCGCTTTCTGCCACAGCCGGCCGCTGAATGATGACGTCATTCAGCGGCGCTGCTGTGAGAGGAAGCGCCGGCGCCCCCTGGAGCCCGGAGCTGCGGCAGCGGAGGCACGGAGGAGGTAAGTATTGTGCCAGCTGATGCCGGGGCCCTGAGCAAGCGGGGTGGCCCAGTGGCGGCGCTGACACCGCTCTCCTCCGCTAACGGGCGCGGGGGTGCCAGACTGCGAGTGGGACCCCCCGCCTGCTCAGGGCCCCGGCACTTGCCCGGGTGTGCCGGGTGCTGACGCCGGCCCTGCTTGGGACCACTTAGCAACAGTCCAGTGCTGCTTCTCTGTAGCCCAGGTCAGGCGCTTCTGCCGCTGTTTATGGTTCAAAAGTGGCTTTACCTGGGGAATGCGGCACCTGTAGCCCATTTCCTGCACACGCCTGTGTACGGTGGCTCTGGATGTTTCTACACCAGACTCAGTCCACTGCTTCCTTAGGTCCCCCAAGTTCTGGAATCGGTCCTTCTCCACAATCTTCCTCAGGGTCCGGTCACCTCTTCTCGTTGTACAGCGTTTTCTGCCACATTGTTTCCTTCCAACAGACTTCCCATTAAGGTGCCTTGATAAAGCACTCTGGGAACAGCCTATTTGTTGAGAAATTTCTTTCTGGGTCTTACCCTCTTGCTTGAGGGTGTCAATGATGGCCTTCTTGACATCAGTCAGGTCGCTAGTCTTACCCATGATGGGGGTTTTGAGTAATGAAGCAGGCAGGGAGTTTTTAAAAGCCTCAGGAATCTTTTGCATGTGTTTAGAGTTAATTAGTTGATTCAGAAGAATTAGGGTAATAGGTCGTTTAGAGAACCTTTTCTTGATATGCTAATTTTTTGAGACAGGTTTTTTGGGTTATCAGGAGTTGTATGCCAAAATCATCAGTATTAAAACAATAAAAGACCTGACAAATTTCAGTTGGTGTGTAATGAATCTAAAATATATGAAAGTTTAATTGTAATCATTACATTATGGTAAATAATGAAATTTAGCACTATATGCTAATTTTTTGAGAAGGACCTGTATATGGAAGCCGGTTTTTATCTTTCTGGCTCTATTTTTGCACTTATTACACTTCATTAGTGTTATAGTTTACAAGTGATATTGTAATTTACTGACATCTTTGATACTTTGTCATGTTTAATATTTTTATATATTGAAGCCGATTTTCAGCTCTAATTTGCACTGTTTGCACTTTATTCTAACAAGACATATTTATTCACTTGTATTAATTTGACTGCATTAACATTGACTGCAATAACATTATTGTTATTCACAATGGATCAGTGAATTATCCTTTCCTCCAGTGACTGTTTTGTTGCATTTGTTTGCCTGCATTTTTATTAAATTTTTGTACTTTTTAACGTGTTATAAATAAAACATTTAAATTTTTATGGTAGTATAGCTTCCTTTTTTCCTTTTGTGATGTTTTGTATTTGGAAGTAGCATTGAGCTAGGCAAGTTTTTTCTTTTTGTTTGACAATTATAAATGTGTTTATGTGGGACAATAAGAAACCTAGAGTTTCTGTTAACATGATCTATAAAAACAAAATTTACGGAGGCCTAAGTTTCCCAAACATTGCGGCACATTACAATACCAATTTAGTGAAACAAAGTCTGCACTGACTTTCACAAAAGAACCCTCCGGCCTGGATGGACCTAGAGGTCACATTGAACAATAATACCCACCCAAGCAACTTAAGCCTGGGTCTCACATAACGATACACCAGCGATCCCGACAACGATATGCACTTGTCAGGATCGCTGGTGTATCGCTACATGATCGCTGCTGAGCTGCCAAACAGGCAGCTCAGGCAGCGATCAGCACAGCGACACTGCGGGTAACATCGCTTAGTTACCCGCAGTGTACCTTGGATACCAGCGCCCTGATGCAGGGCGCTGGTATCCAAGGTACACAGCGGGTTTCCAAGCGCTGCGCGATGCCTGGAAACCCGCTGTGTACCTTGGATACCAGCTCCCTGCATCAGGGCGCTGGTATCCAAGGTACACAGGGGTTTCTAGGCACAGCCCCGCGCCTGGAAACCCGCTGTGTACCTTGGTTACCAGCGGATCGCTGGTCTCCCGCCTGTCACACGCAGCGATGCGTGCCTGTCAGCGGGAGACCAGCGATCAAAAAAAGGTCCTGACATTTCAGCGACGATCAGCGATACCCGGCAGGGGGGCTGATCGTCGCTGAATGTCACACACAGCGATATCGCTGGTGAGCTCGCTGCTGCGTCACAAAACTAGTGACTCAGCAGCGATCTCGGTAGCGATATCGCTATGTGAGATGGGCCCTTTAATCTTTAGGACTATAACAAATGATTGGTCAAATATGACCCATCACCCCATCTTCCTTGCATCCACCCAGGCATGGAAAAAACTTTCCAGACTAAAAAAAGGTCTTTCAAGATCTGATATCCGGAAGAAAATCCCTCTTTCTTTAATTTCCTATTTATTAAACAAACACTCCCCTCAATCTGGCCAAGACCACAACATCAAAAAACTAGGAGACATCTTTATTGAGGGACACTTTTTGCCATTCAGCGACTTAAAAACACAACTACAATCTACCCTCATCGATGTTTCTCCAATACCTTACCCTACAAGACCAGAACCAGATATTTTTAGCAAAAAAGCCAAAACTCTCAGTAGCCACACTAAACATTCTGAGTAACTCAGACCACAACATTTTTTGGAGCCACAAGTAAATCTACAGCTGGTTCAACCGCGATACCGATCTAGTGAAATGTTCAAGCATGATGAAATGGGAGAATGAACTAGGCCTGTCATGTACCCCAGAAACGTGGGAAGACGCGTTTTCATCTACCTACTCTTCCAATATATCAATGACCCTCCACGAGACTCACTCCAAATTAATGTCTAGATGGTGTCACACCCCCAACAAGAATGGCCCACATAGACGCAAATAACTCTCCCCTCTGCTGGAGGAATTGCAGACTCCGGGTAATCTACCTCACATATTTTGGTATTGCCCAAATATTAGCAATTTTTGGTTCCAAATCTCCTCCTTATCAGCAAGATCTCTCGTCAAAAGATTACTCTTTCACCGCAGATGGCGTTTCTATCATTTGACTTAGAAAGCATCAATCCAGACCTCAGAGCGCTAATTATCCACATCTTACTGGAGGCTAAAAGAGTCATCGCTTATAATTGGAAAAACCAAACTCCTCCTAACGTTAAAGACCTAACAGACCAAATTTCCCTGCAAAGGTCATTTGAGCTCAGATTTTGCACGTGCCAACAATTCCCACTCCAAGCATTTCAAAAAAAGGTCATATTGGGACAAGTTTTTTCCCTGATCCCCTCCTCCCCCTCCACCTTCTCCATCCCTACCCTTGCTTTTCTTCTGGCACAGATACCACTAATGGAAACGATGTACATATTGTATATTTTGTTGTTGTTATTTCTTAATGTTTACGTGGTTAACAATTTTACCATATGTAAACGATAAAATGCAACAAAATGCGACATCAATGCATTCCCTACGTCTTGATCATACTGTAAACTCACAAAGTTTTTTGTTTCTTTCCTTCACCTCTTATCCCCTTCCCTCCCTCCCCTTTCTCTTCCCTTATTAATGTTGAAAATTTCTAATAAAAACTATTGGAAAGAAAATCACCTGTGGCTAATAGGAGCGGGAGTGCACATGTCCAAAAGGCTTTGATACAAATAGACAAAAAGAAGGACCAGCACATCTAAGCTAGCGTGAATAGGCGCCAACCAAAGAAAGCATATGTCAAAAAGATTAAGGTTTGTACCGTAACTTACCAAGAATGATTACTCTAGAGCATAGGAATTGCATTGCTGCCATAGAAAATGGGAGAAAAAAATTGAAAAAAGCGCTATAGCTCTTCTCCCCAGTCGTACAGCACAGCTCAGGTAATGAGTGCTGTCATCTATAACTGTGCGCTCTCCTCCCTCACAGTGTAAGCAGCAGAGGGAGATGGAGGACTCCCTGCTACAGCTGCAATGGTTGAACAAGGTCCCTCTGCCAGCCCAAAACCTGCAGTGATTAATATCCCATCTGAAGGTGTAAATCGCAGGACGGACTTCACAGGATTATATAAAATAATAACACAGGAAACTTTATGGATCAACACAATCTGGATTACACCACCAACTTTCAGGCCATAAAGGCTGAAAAAAAGAATCTGGAACCCATCTACTGAATCTATCCAGATGGAGACTTCCAAACGAAAAAGGAGGAAGACAAAACGAATGAGAACATCATAGTTATAAGAACAAGGAGCGAGAAGCGTCCCTCAAGGCTTCGATCCTTCTTCTCCTGCTTCCTTTTCATCACTAAAAACTAAAACAGAAAACTGAGATACTACCATATGAGATACCATCACCTGAGATACCACACCTGAGATACCGATTAAAAAAAAATATTCTGGTGTTTTGATAAAGTTTTTTTGTACTCTATTGAAAAAAAAGTGCCCCAGGTGATGTGGCAGCTCCGGATTGGCCCGCAGGCGATGTCAGCGTGAGTGTTTGGGGTGGAGTTTTGGGTTTAAAAGGCTCACAGCGATGCCCGTGGGTGCGCTAGTATCATTATGGTTGGTGTGTGAGTGGATACGCTACCTCTCTGTATGCACGTGTGTGTGTTAGCTACCTTCATAGGCAGGGTTTTTTGGCCCCGCTTGGCTTAGCACCTGTTTTGGCCATGTGTGCACTTAGCACGGGTCAGTCTCAGGGCAAGATCCAACTATTAGAGCTTTGCTCCCCTGTGAGTTCTACAGGGTTTTCTTCCTGCGCCTTTTGTGCTTTTTCTCTTGCCTCCGCATCTGCTTCTTCCCTGTGTGCAGTTAGCACAGCTTACTGGCAGAGCTGGGGCAACTCACGTGCTAAATCCCTGTGACCTAACAGGGTATTTGCACTTATTATTATTT
>JARQOD010011177.1:0-24469 GCA_033576555.1 Oophaga sylvatica
CAAAGGATATGGTGGAGTGAAGAATAATGGTTCAGATAATGGCAGTTCGGTTGTACTTGTGTCAGGAGTTCCTCAAACTGTAACTCCTGCTGTTAACTCAATAGCGCCGGCAATGGCTGACGCGGGGTCTTTTCTAGGAAGGTCCTGTGGGCATCAATGCCCTGTCTTCTGGTGGCAGCGGTCGGTCTCCGGTACCTTCCACTGGGCCTAGTCCATATACTGATGTGGCCGGAGTGTGGGCCCAGACACTGTCTGAGCTTGACGTGGCCCCTGCACGACTCTCCTCACAGTCTCTGTCAGCAGTGGCAGGGCTCGGGGCCTATGGGGTATGGATGCGTTGAGACCGGAACACTCACTGGTCCCTGCTGCAATGACTGAACAAGGGTACGGGCCACAGTCCTGTTGGAGCCCAACGTGGCTCGGCAAATATAAACTGGCATAGTCAGGGTGCAAGTGTCTGTCCCGGTCCTGGTCACTCTTATGGGGCATGAGTGCTGTACTCACGGACACGGAACGTTGGTGCCTTGTCCTCTGGTAATAACCGGGCTCAAACTGCATGACTCTTTTTCTCTAATCCCCGCTGTTGGAGGCGGGGCTGCTGCATGGACGCTGACCTGCATAATGCTGGTGCTCCCAGGACGGAGCACTTTTCTCCCTCACTGCTGCTGCGCACGCCTGGCTCTGCACTCTCAGCAGCGGTCCCACTCTCTGGATTGCTGCTGGGCACACTGCTCCCCTCGCGGCGGTCCTCTTCATACGATGGAGCCCTGCCACAGAGTCAGTACTCTGTAGTAGGAAGGGGAAGCCGAGCACGCTTCTCACCGCTCTGCGTGCTGCAATCCGTTGGCGCCAAACTGACCTGCCATGCGCGCTTCTGCCTTTTATCTCCCCGCTGCTGCGTGCGCTTTTCTCCTGACTCTCCCCTCCACCCCGGCTCAGCAGGAAGCAACAGGGGAAGGTCCGTCTCCCTCAAGCTTCCCCCCGGGAACAGGGGATGCAGCCCTTACAGTTCCGGACCCGGCACGCAGGTACCCGCGGTCCGGTCGTCCCCCTTACAACACCACCACTAGAACACGAGGCAGAACATGTTCAGTGATGCAACGGCCACTATATTGATTTTCAAGGGTGTTTATGATGTCCATAACAAAAAAATATTTACACAGTTGGTTGATGTGTACCCCCCAGGGGAAAATGTTTGTCAGCCCATACACTTAGTGTAAGAGCATTTCAAGTATAGGACACTCGCTCCTTTAAACTGGAAAAACATTTTTCGTAGGCCATCCTCCACGTCTCGTCAGACACCACCACTAGATCGCCAGGGTGACCGTGTTGCGTGATGTAACAGCCACGTTAGTGTTTTCAAGGGTGTTTATGATGCCTGTAACAAAAATGTTGACACAGTATGTTGATGGGTACCCCCCGGGAGGAATTCTTTGTCAGCCCATACACTTACTGTGTGGGCATTACAAGTATAGGAGACCCGCTCGTTTGTAATGGAAACAGATTTTTAGGAGGACTTCCTCCACGTCTCTTCCAAGTGGTATTTTGGTTTGTCCAAATTTTGGGCAGGCCTTGCATCCACTGCATAGGCAAACAGTATGGGAGACCCACTTCATAATAATGTTAACTTTGTTGGTAGTTCATCTTCAACACTACAGTGCTACAATGCAGGGTCTTCAGCCTCACCACTGAAATTCACCAATGCAGGTTCTTCAGCCTCAACATTGCAATTCTCCACTGCTGGTTTTTCAGTCTCAATACTGAAATGTTTCACTGCTGGCTGTTCTTCTCAACACTACAATGCTACACAATGCAGGTTATTCGGGCTCAACATTGCAATGCTCCACTGCTGAGTGTTCTCCCTCAACACTGCTGTGAGATTGCAGGGCGCGGAATGCAGTGACGGGCAGGATGCAGAGCAAGTGTTAACGGATTTAACAACAGAGTAGTACTCCACGCAGGACGGTGCAAGGTTAGGCAGGGGGTATGGGAGATAGCATTGACACGGTATAAACGAAAGGTGAGGTTTAAGGTAAAGCAATTATTCATGAAAAGGGTAAACTTATCTGTCCGCTGACTTCCTAGCAGTAGAGTCTTGGGCTCCAACGGTGGCGCCCACGCAAGCGGCGCTTGAAGTCTCAGGTGGGGTCCCGAAGAAGTTGAGGATTCGGTTCCCGATGAAGGAGGCGCATCCTTGCTGTCCTAAGCGGGGTCCTGTATCTACGGTTTGTCGTGCAGGATGAAGCACAGTCTCGGGCGTGACTCAGCTTGGCCGTGGAAGCGGGTGAGGCATTACTCAGCTCTGGATGAGTCACAAGGTCAGTCTTAGGTGGCACGCGTGTATGGACCAGTACGTGTCAGACTTTCAGTCACGGGAGTCAGCGGGCAGATTGCTGTACACAGTCAATGTACCCAGATGCAGGGACTCTATGGCGCGGGCCTCTGTCAACAAGTTGCTCCAAGGAGGGAGCACCAACCTTCACCTGCTGCACGCTCTGTCTGGCTCAATCAGATGGACAAGGTCTTTGGGAATAATGAGGGTAATGCGCAGCAGTCAGTGGACTCAAATTGGGAGGCTAAGTGCTCTACTATTAAGTCCATGCTGGACAAACGATCTAGATTCTGGTGGAACAGATTATTCCTTCAAAAATATATTACCAATAAGATGATCCCTAGAGGACTGAGGGTTAGGGTTATCCCTTCTTTTCCGATTGATGACCCCCTGTTCATTAGCAAGTGGGAGGAGGCCTGTAATGAATGTTCCACCACTTTAATACAGCTTTTGATTGGCCTCAACACCTCTAGAATTAGTGAATTGGACAGCCTTATTGATACAGCACAATCTGAATTAAGATCAAATTGTCCACCGGAGATAATTCAGCAATTTGAGGTGGAATTAGATAAATTCATGGACGGGATGGTGAAGAAAATTCAAAATACTCAGATGGTTAAATATGCCAGGGATCTGAAGGACTATCAATCTAAGAAGGTGTACCTGTGGAGGAATATTAAAAACAAAACTAATTTACATAGAAGTCCATCTGATACTTCGATATCTTCATTGAGTGGACGCTCTGATCTATCTGCTACATCTGGTACAACTACAACAACAATGGAAAGTGTGAGACTTCGGGACCATTCGTATCATCCCTATAAAAGAAATGTGGCAACCCCTATGGTCAAGAGGGACAATAAGGTGATTAACCTCAGTAACCATGTACTGACGGAGACAGATCTCTGCCTCCTCAGTAAGGGTCTTTCTTTTTCACCTACATCTAATTTTGATCTTTTCACCACTATTAAAGATTTACATATTTTTGCGAGGTCCTTGCTATTTAAGAGATATTTTAATACCAACACCAATGATCTTCTCTCTTTATTCCCTACAGAGGAGGAACAGGAGGCCCTGAGAATTCTAGAGGAATTGGCTATTGAACATACCTATGATGGAGGTAAGATTCCTCCATCTATCCGTCCACGCTCCAGTAAGTTCCCTCCACTATCATCTTGTGCCAACGTTGATCTGTTTGTCCGGGTGGTGATGGAAGAACTATATAAGATCCCTAAATTCTGTATTAATGACAATCTAACAAAAGAGGAGAGAGTTAGGTTGAGATATCTCCAGGAATTGCCGGATACTATACTCAAGCCAGCAGATAAGGGAGGTAATGTCGTCCTGTGGCCCATGGATCTATATGAGAGGGAGGCATTTCGCCAATTAAATAACACCACATGTTATAGGAAACTTTCCTATAATCCCCTTTCTGCATATTCTTCCCAGTTGGATGGTATCCTTAAACGGGCTCTTCAGGACGACATTATCTCCAAGGAACTGGCATCGGCTTTGCGGGTTGTTGAACCAACTGTTCCAACCCTATATCTCCTCCCAAAGATTCATAAAAGCATCTCATCGCCACCTGGGAGACCGATCATTTCGGGCAGAGGGAACTTCCTGGAACATGTAAACACGTGGATTGATTACCATCTCCAACCACTAGTCTCGGGCCTCCCTTCCTTTCTTAGGGATACGGGTGATTTGTTGCGCAGGGTCGACGGGTTGTGTTTGGAGAGTGGAACTCTACTGGTTTCAGCGGATGTTGAGTCCCTCTACACCAACATTAGACACAAGGATGGAATAACTGCAGTACGACATTATCTTAATGCCTCGCCCTTGTCTCAGGGTGTGAGGGACCTTCTGCTGGAACTACTAGAGTTCACTCTCACACATAACTTTTTTGTGTTTAAAGGGTCCTTCTACCTACAGCTCCAGGGGACCGCTATGGGTGCGGCCTTTGCGCCAACCTATGCGGGTCTCTTTTTGGGGCTGTGGGAGAGGGACCTTTTCCTGTCGGATGAACAGGGGTTAATGGACCGTGTCTCTCTTTGGACACGGTACATTGACGACATCTTCTTCATCTGGCAGGGCACACCCGTCGACCTTGGGCAACTCATCTGTACCCTTAATGGCAATGACCTCAATATCCATCTTACTTTCGAATATAGTGGTGAATCGTTAAATTTCTTGGATGTCACTATTAGAAGGGATTCTGTAGGTATCCTACAAACGGATATCTTCAGAAAAGAGACTGCCACAAATACACTACTACATGCCTCCTCTGGGCATCCAATACACATGATTAGATCGGTACCTGTGGGGCAGTTTCTGCGTCTCCGCCGTGTCTGCTCCTCAGATGCCGATTTTGAATGCAGAGCGCATGAACTGAAGTTACGGTTCTTAGCCCGTGGGTATAGCCGTCGGACACTTAAGAGGGCCTACCATCGGGCCAAACATTCATCCCGTCAGAGTTTACTGTATGGTACCACATCTAGACTAGAACGGGGGGACCATCAGACGATTAGATTTGTGACCACCTTCAGCTCTCAGTCCAATAGAGTTCGCTCTATTCTTCATAAGGCATGGCCAATATTAAAGGTTGATCCGATTATTAATAAATTCATTCCAGCGCAGCCCCCTATGTCTTTTAGGCGGGCGAGAAACTTGAGGGACCACTTGGTCTCCAGTCACTACATCGGGAGGGGATCTCATACGTTTTTGGATGAATTTCGAAGCAGGGTTGGTTGTAGTCCTTGTGGCCGATGTGTCGCCTGCCCCAATGTGGATCGATGTGATTCTTTTCAAACTCGGAGGGCACAAGGACATACAATATTAGACGACACATTACTTGTACGACAAGGTATGTCGTTTATTATGCTACATGTCCTTGTGGCCTTATTTATGTTGGATTAACTACTCGCCAACTTAAGGTACGCATCAGGGAACACGTCCTTGGGATCCAGGCGGCACTCGGCCATGATGATGAAACCACCCTGAAAACGATTCCAAGACACTTTAGAGAATTTCACAACTGCGATGGCTCCCTTCTAAGAGTACGCGGCATTGATGCCCTCAAAATTAATATTAGAGGGGGTGGCCTATCCAAGCGATTGGGTAGGCTGGAGACCAAGTGGATATGGCTCCTTAAAACGGTTCAACCTTTTGGCCTTAATGAATGTCTTTCTTTTGCTTCTTTTCTTTGAGTCCCTTGCTGCTGTGCATTTACATGTACACTCTTCCCGCATTATTTTTGTTTTTATAAGATTTTAATTCTGTTTGTTTATTTTTTATTTTTAGTGCATTTGATCTACCTGCTCATAGCCATGATGAGTGACCACATTGGATGAATTATTCGTTTCTGCCTTGAAGTGATCTTTGTATTGCTATCTATTGTATCATGATACTATGTTGTGGTGATGTGTGTTTTTGGACAGCTACATGTGGCTATTTATGTATATATTCTGTAACCTACAATATGTTCAATATTTACATATCCTGTCATCTGTTATATGTGCTTGCTATGTATGTATATTTTTATATATCATTGTATATTTTGCACAGCTGATACTTTCTGACGATCAGTATATGAACACTTTTCTAATAGGATGTGATCTCATTTATGATATTTATGGATATCTTTTTTGTATATTTCAATTTTCCGTGAATCACCTCTTTAGGCGACTTATTGCATTATTTGTATTATTATGGATGCAATTGTGCTGTTATTACTATATATGCACTATATATGCTGTTGTCTGCTTATTATATTAGTGTTCTTTACATATTTATATGCTGTGCAATAATGTGCTTCACATGTGTTTTCGATCTGCCAGTTTCAGATATATAAATGTGCAGATTTACGATCTTGTGCACAGCCCTTATATGTATCACTGTGTTCTTGCCCATTAGATAGATGGCCGCAGCATAGACTTACATGTTATCTGTTGCCACTTCCGCCCTCTCTCCTACATCCGCCCACCTCTGACGTTTGATCACATGGGGCCCCATGTGAATGCTCGTCAGCAGTGAGGTTGCTTTGTGGTGGGAGGAGGGATTTGGCCAGTGCATGGATTCACTTCCGGCTATGTGACTATTTATATTAGCGTGGTCCTTAACCTGGCGTGCCCCCTGAGGAAGGAACTTCCGAAACGCGCGTCGGGGAGGGCGGGAGACGCTGTGACACCCGGTATGTACCATGATTACTTTGCCAACGTTTGGCATATGATGCATTGTTTACATGATTAATGCATTATATATCATGGTAGGGCAGGTATGATGGGGTCTTATGATTCTGTATGCCCCTAATATATTATGGTCTTTACTTGTAGATACCTGTCATTTACATTACATTATATGGTGCTTCCGAATGTTGTTGCAGCCTTTCTCTGCCCGGGCTTATGCTGGATATGCGTGTAACTTGTAGCCCTCATGTTATCCCTTTTACCTTGCTATGCTGATATTTAATAAAGGATTTTTTTCTACATTATTCTCGTTGACATCGCACTGATTTGTTCTGTTTTTGACGCTCTGTCTTCCCGCCAGATCTCTCTCTGCTTTCCCGCGCACAGCCCCTTTTATCCTAGTCACGCCCCCTGCTGTCCAGTGCAAAGGTTGGTCCGAGTCAGAAAGCTTTCCCCCCGGCAACAATGGTGACAATCCTGACAATCCGGAACCGACGCAAGAGAGGTGCCCCCGATCCGTTCTATCTTCTTAAAATGAAGTGCTACTGTACAATGCAGGTTCTTCAGGCTCAACATTGCAATTCTCCACTGCTGTGTGTTCATCCTCAACACAACAATTCTACAATTCTCCACTGCTGGGTAGTGTTGAGCATTCCGATACCGCAAGTATCGGGTATCGGCCGATATTCGCGTTATCGGAATTCCGATACTTAATTCCGATACTTTTTCAATATCGTATACCGGAATCGGAAGTTCCCATAATTCTTTGAGAGGCAATGTGATTTTAGTCAGCCAATGAGGAATCCTACGAAGTGTGGGCACATCCTGTAATGATGCGGTCATCTTAACTAATGGCATGGCTGTGATTGGCTGCTGAAATGATGTCAGAATGCACTATAAAAGGCGCCGCAGCCATTTTAGCGTCACTGTGCTGTGAACTCAGTTAGGGACAGAACGCTGCTGTGCTGACTCTGAGGGACAGTTAGATATTGCGATTTTGTGTACTACTGTGCTTGAGGCAGGCTAGTTTACCAACCGCTGTGTAAAGCTTCATTTTGCCAGTGTTGTTTTAACAGCTCTGTGCAAGGTGTGTGTGTGACAGTGCAGGTGACGCTGCAGTTTGCTCTGCATCCACCGCTGTTTGTAGGCATCTGCACGTGTCACTGACTCTTTTTTTTTTTATTTTATTTAGTGGAATTGGTGCAGCTCCATTATATTAGAAAAAAATCAAATCTATTAGTGTGACGTGCTTCCATCCGTATACAATACATTGGTTGCAAACACGATAGAAGTACAGAAAGGAGCTTTTCACAGATAGTGAATAGTTGTGTTTCAGTGTTCACTGCAGTCTGTGAGGTTTTGATTTTTTGAGTGCAGATCACGCTCCAGTTAGTTCTTCAACCACTGCTGGTTGTAGTCTGCTGAGCGTGTGTCACTGCCTCATCCTTCACATTTTTCTCTAATTGGTGCTGCTCCATTTTAGTGGAAAAAAATCTAATCTATTAGTGTGACGCGCTTCCATCCGTATACAATACATTGGTTGCAAACACTATAGAAGTACACAAAGGAGTAGCCTTTCACAGATTGTGGACAGTTGTGTTTCAGTGTTCACTTCAGTCTGTGTTTTTTACTTTTTTGAGTGCACATCACGCTCCAGTTACTTGTTCAAGCACTGCTGCTTGTACTCTGCTGAGCGTGTCTCAGTGGCTCATCCTTTTCATTTATCTCCAATTGGTTCTGCTACATTCCATTTAAAATAAATCTAATCTATTAGTGTGACGCGCTTCCATCCGTATACAATACATTGGTTGCAAACACTATAGAAGTACACAAAGGAGTAGCCTTTCACAGATTGTGGACAGTTGTGTTTCAGTGTTCACTTCAGTCTGTGTTTTTTACTTTTTTGAGTGCACATCACGCTCCAGTTACTTGTTCAAGCACTGCTGCTTGTACTCTGCTGAGCGTGTCTCAGTGGCTCATCCTTTTCATTTATCTCCAATTGGTTCTGCTACATTCCATTTAAAATAAATCTAATCTATTAGTGTGACGCGCTTCCATCCGTATACAATACATTGGTTGCAAACACTATAGAAGTACACAAAGGAGTAGCCTTTCACAGATTGGGACAGTTGTGTTTCAGTGTTCACTTCAGTCTGTGTTTTTTACTTTTTTGAGTGCACATCACGCTCCAGTTACTTGTTCAAGCACTGCTGCTTGTACTCTGCTGAGCGTGTCTCAGTGGCTCATCCTTTTCATTTATCTCCAATTGGTTCTGCTACATTCCATTTAAAATAAATCTAATCTATTAGTGTGACGCGCTTCCATCCGTATACAATACATTGGTTGCAAACACTATAGAAGTACACAAAGGAGTAGCCTTTCACAGATTGTGGACAGTTGTGTTTCAGTGTTCACTTCAGTCTGTGTTTTTTACTTTTTTGAGTGCACATCACGCTCCAGTTACTTGTTCAAGCACTGCTGCTTGTACTCTGCTGAGCGTGTCTCAGTGGCTCATCCTTTTCATTTATCTCCAATTGGTTCTGCTACATTCCATTTAAAATAAATCTAATCTATTAGTGTGACGCGCTTCCATCCGTATACAATACATTGGTTGCAAACACTATAGAAGTACACAAAGGAGTAGCCTTTCACAGATTGTGGACAGTTGTGTTTCAGTGTTCACTTCAGTCTGTGTTTTTTACTTTTTTGAGTGCACATCACGCTCCAGTTACTTGTTCAAGCACTGCTGCTTGTACTCTGCTGAGCGTGTCTCAGTGGCTCATCCTTTTCATTTATCTCCAATTGGTTCTGCTACATTCCATTTAAAATAAATCTAATCTATTAGTGTGACGCGCTTCCATCCGTATACAATACATTGGTTGCAAACACTATAGAAGTACACAAAGGAGTAGCCTTTCACAGATTGTGGACAGTTGTGTTTCAGTGTTCACTTCAGTCTGTGTTTTTTACTTTTTTGAGTGCACATCACGCTCCATTTACTTCTTCAACCACCGCTGCGTGTACTCTGCTGAGTGTCTGTCACTGGCTCATCCTTGTCATTTTTCTAAAATTGGTGCTGCTTTATTCTATTTAAAATAATTCAAATCTATTACAGTGACGTGCTTCCATCCGTATACAATACATTGGTTGCAAACAATATAGAAGTACACAAACGGGCCTTTCACAGCTACTGAACATGGGTTTTTAATTTTTAACTAAAATATGTATTTTTTCAAATGACACAAATATAAGTAATGTTGAAGAGGAATAGTCCTACATCCATTGTTTGCACAATATTACAGGTGTACATCATGTCCCTTAATCAACAATGTATTATTATATTTACTTGTATGCTTTTATTTAAAAGCCAAGAACACAGAAGGATAACCTTCGCACTGCAGCTGTTGTCAAAGTTCAACCCACATTATGCACTTCCAACATTGCAGCATTTGAGGCATGATGTGAGTTGGATTGGTCAAAGTTATGGAGTGAGAAGGTTCACCATCAGTACCCTATAGCATAAGTATGCTTTTGTGTTAGCATTTGTGTTAGACATGTGGATATCTGCCATAATATGTCACAATTATTTAGTTACAGATTTGTTACCAACACTAATCATTGAATGGTTTTAAATTTGACGTTTCACTTGTTTACAGCTTAGAAATAAGGGTGTAGCCTGATATCTATGTGTAGCACTAGCCACTTTAACATGTCATGTTTTTTTAAACATGTGTAGCTAGGTAGCAGTAATTTTTGCCGGACACACAGCAGGGGAACAGCAGGCGTTACTGAACCCCACTATCACTATAGCTTGTGTATTGGTCTGTGGACACGACACTTCTGAGCAGCAACTGGCAGTGTTGTAGCCCAGGGAGTATAGCTCAGGTGGTAGAAAGATGAACATAACAGGAGACATGGAAAACGTTGCCAACCAGTTAGTTAATCTGAAACCGGACAGGCAAATTCAGGCGAGATCCATGCCTAGTTCATTTTCAGAAAAGTAAGCCGTTCTACATTATCGTAGGATAGTCGCATGCAACGGTCTGTTAGTACACCACCTGCAGCAGTAAAGACGCGCTCCGATAATACACTGGCAGCAGATCAAGCCAGCACCTCCAATGCATACTGGCTAAGCTCTGGCCATGTATCCAGCTTAGAGACACAAAACTTGAATGGGGAAGAGCCATCTGAGAGTACACTGAGAGGGCAAGACATGTAGTCTGTCACCATCTTACGAAATGTTGCCTCCTGCTGACTGGAGCCGTCTCGGATGGTGTAGACATTGGTGGCGCTGCCACAAAACTTCGACACATTTGGAACATACTGTTCTTGCCCTGTGCAGAGGCGCTGCTTGTGCTCCCTCTTGTTGCAGAGCTGTCTCCACTGCCTCGACGCACAGAGCTGCTTTGTAAATCAGTAGCAGCAGCAGTGCTCTCGGCTGGAATGGAGAACATTATGGATTGCACCAGTGTGTCTTGGTACTTCCGCATTTTACGCTCCCGGTTCAACGGTGTGATGAGGCTTTGTAAGTTGTCCCGGTAGCGAGGGTCTAGGAGGGTGTACACCCAATAATCAGACGTGGTGTGAATGTGTTCGATGCGGCGGTCGTTTCTCAGCCACTGCAGCATGAAATCAACCATGTGCTGCAGACTCCCAACTGGCCAAGAAACGTTGTCCCCTGCAAGAGGCGTCATCTCCGCCTGCTGTGCATCACCCCACCCTTGGTCTACATACTGACTAGAGCATTGTCTACCTCCCTCTGGAGCGATGTCTTCCTCCTCCATTGACTCCTCCTCATCCTCCTCACAAAGTCCTTCAAATACATATAAATTTACAAAATTTAAAACTCAAAATTTAAAAACTTTGTATCATAATTCTGTAACATCAGTTTATGGAAACACAATAGCATTACAAAAGGATAGACAAAAAATGTACATTATGTGCTTTGTAAATACATTAAAAGTTTGTAATGGTTATGAAAATATAGACAGCGACTCTGGAGGTTCAATTGTTGATACAGCATGGTACTTTGAAAGTCCTCCAGCCCTTTGTGAGGAACCACGTTGCGCTGACTGTCCAGAAGGTGATGGAATTTGTGACTCCTCATCCTCCACCTCTTCCAAAACCTCATGCCTTAGTGCTTGCAGTGTTTTTTGAAGCAGGCAGATAAGGGGGACAGTCAGGCTGACTAGTGCATCATCTGCACTCGCCATCCGCGTTGACTCATCAAACGCACGCAAAACGTGGCAGATATCCTTCATAGAGTTATTCGCCACTCATTACACTGGCAGTGGCTGCCCATTCATTATAGGATCCAATTCTAATTACTGGTTCTCACCAACAAAGCTCTCCACAGCGCAGCACCCCCCTACATCTCCTCCCTTATTTATATTTATCGGCCTAACCGACTGCTGCACTCTGCAAACGACCTTCGACTAACCTCTGCACTAATCCGTACCTCCCACTCCCAACTCCAAGACTTCACCCGCGCTGCGCCAATCCTCTGGAATGCTCTACCCCAAGAAATTAGGACTATCCGCAATTTGGATGGTTTCAGGCGCTCCCTCAAAACACATTTGTTCACAGTGGCCTATCACATTCACTAATCAAAGTCATTCTATGTGTAATTCTGTGTGTGTAGCCCATTCACTATCTCCATGCATCCCTCACTTCCTTAAAATGGCTGGACCATCATTGTAAAAACACCATTGTATATAAACACCTGTACTTTGTATCTCCCCCACCTCATTGTAGATTGTAAGCTTTCACCAGCAGGGGCGGCTGATTTTGCTTTAATTATTGTATTGTTAACGTTGTTACTTATGACTCGTGTTTTGAAACTGTTAAACTGTAAAGCACTGCGGAATATTATGGCGCTATATAAATAAATAATATTATTATTCTTATTATAGAGGCCCACTCAGTAGTGGTGAAGTGTGAACGGCGCAAATTGCGAGTTGACTGCGCCTGATGCAGCTGATACTCCATTACTGTTGGCTGCTGCTCACACAACCGCTCCAACATATGTAACGAGGAATTCCACCTGGTGGGTACGTCACATATGATGCGATGTTCATGAAGGTGAAATCTGCGTTGCAGAGCTGCAATCAGCGATCTGGCCATGCTGGAACGTCGCAAGTGAGCGCACTCTAGGCGGACCTTGTGCAGCAGTGCATCAAGATCCGGATAGTCCCTCAAAAAACTCTGCACGACCAAGTTGAGCACATATGACAGACATGGTATGTGAGTGAGGTTGCCAAGGCCCAGAGCTGACACCAGATTTCGGCCATTGTCACACACTACCAAGCCTGCCTGTAGATTCTCTTCCAAAAACCACACGTCGCTCTCCTGCTTTATGGCATTACAGAGCTCCTGCGCTGTGTGGCTAAGATTCCCCATGGAAATTAATTTCAGGATGGCCTGTTGACATTTGGACACGGCTGTGCTCATATCGGTCGCAACAGGTAAACGTTCACGGGTCCATGTGGAGGTAGACCGTGACGGCTCCTGCAGCGATGATTCTGAGGAACTGGAATAGGAGGAGGAATCAATGTGTACAGACTTGATTCCTGCAATCCTTGGAGTTGGCAGAACACGTACAGCGCCACTCGCAAGATCAGTACCCGGCTGCACAACATTGACCCAATGGGCAGTGAGGGAAAGGTATTGTCCCTGGCCATGGGTGTTAGAACCCTCTTGTTAGGTTTTGTTTCAGTTTGCTGGTCACATGACCTTTTTTCCCTATTTAGTCTGGCTCCGCCCTTCTGGCTTTGCTTGACTTCATTGTATTATCTACTGTTAAGCTAGCCGGGTGCTTAGGTGCCTTAATCTGTCAGTTTTGCTTGATGTTAGGATCACAAAGTATTTATTTTTCTGTTTAATTATCCATGCTACAATTTATGTTAGGAGGTGTCCACCTTTTCTCACAGTCCCTAGATCTTGTAGGGATTACTCCCTCGCAACTATAGGTCTTCGTTCACACTAGATGAGGACTTTAGCGGGTCTGGTCGCAGGATCAGGTTCCCCGTTACATCGTAGGGATTCAGCTTAGTTGTATTGTAGGGACAGAATTCCCTTCTTTCCTTACTGGTTGTAGCAGATCATAACAATGGGTACTGGTCCACGCATCGGTGGTCAGGTGGACCTTGCTACTGAGGGCTTTTAGTAGCGCATGTTTAATTTTTCCCTCAACATGCTTTTGCAGACCAGGGACGGCTTGCCTGCTGAAATGAAATCGGCTTGGCACATTGTATTGTGGGATTGACAATGATATTCAGTTACGGAAACTGTCTGTCTCCACCAGCCTGAATCACAGCATTTCAAGGGACAGGAGTTTTGCAATGCCAGCATTCAGAGCCTGTGCTCGTGCATGGTTTGCGGAGTATGGCCGTCTTTTATCCCATGCCTGTGCTACCGATGGCTGTTTTGTGGCCTGGGAGTGTGAGGATGACAGGGAACTTGCTGCTGTGTGTGGAATAACAGTTTGTCTCTGGACAACAGTGGCCGAGGTTCTTCCATGGCGATCCTGTGAGGAAGCAGAACCAGCTGTGTGTGAGCTCGATGAAGAGGCTTCAACACAACCTGAAGATGTAGGTGCTGCTGTAGGTTGGCCTACATCTCTAGTGTGTCTTTGTAACTCAACTACGTGCTTTGTCCGCACATGTTTCCACATATTTGTGGTATTGAGGTGACTGACACTTTTAGCTATTTTTAATTTTTGATTACACAGCTTGCATTTCACATAGCAAATATCATGTGCAAGTGTGTGAAAAAAGGACCACGCAGTGCAAGTCCTGGGAGCGCACGTTTTGACTTTTGGAAGACAACTGCTCCGAACAGGTGCCAAACTGGAGGCTACAGGCAACCGAGTCTGCAGCCTAACTCTCCCTCCTGTTTGTACCGTTGGGGCAATGTCTTCCTCTATCTTCCTTCTATCACTAACCATTTCTCTAGGCCTCTCCCAGCTTTCAACCAAAGTACTGGTTCTCACCCACAAAGCTCTCCACAGTGCAGCACCCTCCTACATCTCCTCCCTCATTTCTATCTATCGGCCTAACCGACTGCTGCGCTCTGCAAACGACTTTCGACTAACCTCTGCACTAATACGTACCTCCCACTCCCGACTCCAAGACTTCTCCTGCTCTACGCCAATCCTCTGGAATGCTGTACCCCAAGAAATTAGGACTATCCACAATTTGCATGGTTTCAGGCGCTCCCTCAAAACACATTTGTTCAGAGCGGCCTATCACATTCACTAATCAAAGTCATTCTATGTATTCTGTGTAAGTGTGTGTGTGTCTCTAGCCCATTCACTATCTCCATCCCTCAGTCCCTTAAGATGGCTGGAACATCATTGTAAATGCACCATTGTATATAAACACCTATACTTTGTATCTCCCCCATCTCATTGTACATTGTAAGCTGTCACGAGCAGGGGCGACTTATTTAGCTTAAATTATTGTATTGTTAACGTTGTTACTTATGACTTGTGTTCTGAAACTGCTAAACTGTAAAGCGCTGCGGAATATGATGGCGCTATATAAATAAATATTATTATTATTCCTCTGAGCTGCTCCCACCACCTTCCTGTTCCTCATGCCATGTTGGGTCTTGGACCTCATCATCTCCACTACCCTCTTCCAACACCTGCTGTTGGGTGGTCTGGCCAGCACCATGCTCAACAGAAACTGGCACCTGGGTCTCATCATCATCAGATGCGTTCTGCGGTGTGCTGACCATCGGCACTGTCTCACCCGCCTCTTCAGATTCAGAGAGACACAGCTGTTGCGCATCACTGCATACTCCCTCTTCACATTACAGAATGCTGCTTGGCTGGGCCCCTGTTTGCAAGCCAATAGATTCTGAGAACAGAAGCAGACACTCAGCTGGCTCCTGTACAGAACTCTCTGACTGCCTGGGCAATTTGCCAGGCGGTGAAGAGACAGATGGTTGCCCAACAGTGCTGTGGTCCTGAGAGGAGGTGGAAGCAATTGAAGTCGATGCATTGGCTGACATCCAAACAACAACGGCTTCAATTTGTTCTTCCCGCAGCAGGGGGGTACTCCGAGCTCCTACAAAAGTGCGCATAAAGGAACGCTCACGGGGAAAACTGGTGGATGCTGTGTCACTGGGGCCGCAGCAGCCACAGAATCCCCACGTCCTCTCCCTGAAGAAACTCCACGACCACGTGCCTTACTCCCTGCCTTCTTCATCTTGGTAGATTGATAAAGAAAGTCTGAAAAGTTATAAGGTCTAAGTGTGGTTATTCCGCAGAGACTGCAGTGAACACTGCACACAACTGTTCACTACCCAATGCGTCTCAGCAGGAAGGCAGTCTGTGCGTCAAAACAAAGGCACAAGCATACATCCATGTACCCTGTTTATAAAGCTATATAAAAAAAATTATGTAGTAGTGACGCACACTTTATTGAGGTACAGTATTACATCGCAATTCACCATCTGTGGCTATGCAGTCTCATCTATATATACCTTATCTATCTGTTGTCATGCTTCCAAGTCGACAGTCACAGTCAGCCATAAATAGCAATTTTCACTATGCACTATGCACTTTTTAAAGGTTATGTTTGTTAATAAAAATGATTATTGCCACATATTATGAGTATTACATGATGGAAATTGTATAATTTTGTATAAAATATTTAGTGACATTATTCAGCAAATGGAACATTTTAGTAATATCACAGATAACTTGTAATGCTGATGATGTTTTGAAGTCAGACATTCATTGTCTATACAATAAAAATGGTGTACATACTGTTACTTATCCATCATTAATGGATTCAGATTTGTACTTGTATGCTTTTATGTACAACCGTATAGCAGATTCCTTAACTAATTTATTTTGTGGTTTGCATTGCTGTTCAACATGTTAATGTATGTGTTTATGTTTGTCAATTCTTTATTTATCTAGATATTAGTTTAAATGAAATCATCATCTTATGGTAGTAAAGGTTATCTTTCTCTTGTTTGAAGTATAGACATTTAAAATTGACAGGTAACAAGGAAATTACTTGATCTAGTATTTAAACATCCTCCTTGACCCTGGGCTCCAACACCGCCAGTTGTTGCTCGGAAGTGCTGTTAGCACAGTCAACACTTGCTCCTGTGTTACTGGGGTTCAGTAACGTCAGCTGGTCCTCGGTTGTGCCATTGGCTCTTTTCCTTCTGCTGCCCCTCCGGGTTCCAGCACAGTCAGCTGGTCCTCGTTACTTGCATTGGCTCTTGTACCTTCTGCTACCCGTCCGGGTTCCAGTACCGTCAACTGGTTCTCCGCAGTGCCTTTGGCCTAGGTGCCTCCATCTCGGTATCCGAGTTCCAGCAACGTCTGCTGGTCCTTGGTAGTGCTTTGGAGCACAGGTACCTCCTGCTTAGTAACCGTGTCCCAGTAACGTCAGCTGGTCCTCGGTTGTGCCATTGGCTCTTTTCCTTCTGCTGCCCCTCCGGGTTCCAGCACAGTCAGCTGGTCCTCGTTACTTGCATTGGCTCTTGTACCTTCTGCTACCCGTCCGGGTTCCAGTACCGTCAACTGGTTCTCCGCAGTGCCTTTGGCCTAGGTGCCTCCATCTCGGTATCCGAGTTCCAGCAACGTCTGCTGGTCCTTGGTAGTGCTTTGGAGCACAGGTACCTCCTGCTTAGTAACCGTGTCCCAGTAACATCAGCTGGTACAAGATTGTGCTACAAATACAAGATACGGAACAAGAGACACAAGAACAATAAGCAGAAGATCTAAAAGCAGAAGAACATGAAGTATAAGACCAAAATGAAGAGCAAAATATATGCTCTAAATTCTAAGCAGAAGAAGACTAAGCAGTGTATGGGGTGAGTCCGTTCCTCCTCGTGGTGCCCCTGGAAAATGCCTGCTGCTGCAGGCTAAACTGAACACGGACAAATACTGTTGTAATTTAAATCTTTTGTGACAGCAAGAATGGAAGGATGAAAAATTCATACTTTGACAGATTACAAGTACAGGATTCTCTGTCACAAATAAGAATATGATGAAGAAGATGAAGCAGAATATGAATAAGAATAATAGTTTAATAAGAAGAATATGAGTAATGTTAACAAAGATGAATAGCAAGAAGTTTAAGAAGAAGATAAAGAAGGTGAAGATGAAGAATAATTTGATGAAAAAGATGATGCTGCAGAAGATTATGAAGGAGAAAGTGTGTGAAAAGTTAAAAAGGTGAAGATGAAGAGCATGGAAGTTGTGTAATATACATATTTGCCAAAATATAAAAAACGTTAACATTGTCAATTTCTTCGTCAATCTGAACATCTTTAAAAAAAAAAATATTTATGCTATTCCATTTGATTGGGTTAAACATCTATGCCTTTAATGTCTCCTCAACCTTCCCCAATACATTCTACATTACTCTTTCTTGTTTTCCTTCATGTACAATTAACCAACAAGGCAAGAATGGGTTTTTTTTAATTTCGATATTTTGTTCCCATAGACTTACATGGGACTTCCGGTATCGGTATCGGGTATCGCCGATATTTTAGTGATATCGGCGATACCATTCCGATTCCGATACTTTAGGATATCGGAAAGTATCGCTCAACTCTACTGCTGGGTCTTCAGCCTCAACACTGCAATTGTCCACTGCAGGTTCTTCTGGCTCAACACTGAAATGCTCCATTGCCGGGTGTTCTTCCTCAACACTGCAATGCTACAATAAAGGTTCTTCAGCCTCAACTGTTATGTTCTGCTACAAACACTAAGGAAAGAAAGGGAAATCTGTCCCTACAATAGAACTAAGCTCAATCCCTACGATGTAACGGGGAACGTGATCCTGCGATCAGACCCGCTAAAGTCCTCAGCTAGTCTGAACGATGACCTATAGATGCGAGGAAGGGATCCCTACAAGCACTAGGGGCTGGGAGAAAAGATGGACACCTCCTAACAGAAGTTGTAGCAGTAAAAAGAAAAACAAAACAACATAGAACATAGAGGTCAGAAGACCAAGCAAAACTATTTGAGTAAGGTACAAAAGCACCAGGCTAGCTTAAGAGTAAAAGTTACAATGAAGTCCAGCAAAGCCAGAAGGGTGGAGCAGGATTAAGTAGGCAAAAAAGGTCATGTGACCAGCAAGATAGAAAAAACCTAACAGGAGAGTTCTAACAGTACCCCCCCTTCTAAGAGGATCCTCCGGATCCCCTAGGCCCAGGCTTACCCGGAAACCTCTTGTGAAACGCTCTGACAAGTCTGGACGCAGAAACATCATCCGCCCTCACCCATGAGTTATCCTCGGGTCCGAAACCCTTCCAAACAACGAGATACTGCAAACTCCCTCTATAACGTCTAGAATTTAGGATGCGGGAAATTTCATATTCCCCGTCCTCCACCACTGGGGGAACAGAGGCAGAGGCGTCTCTATCCGACACATCAGCTCTTTTCAACAGAGAAACATGAAACACCGGATTAATCTTCCAAGAGGTAGGAACCTCCAACCTAACAGCAGATTGGTTAACAACCTGAAGCACCTTGAAGGGCCCTACAAACTTGGGACCCAATTTTTTAGAAGGAATCCTCAACCGCAGATTCTTAGAGGACAACCAAACCATGCCACCAAAAGCAAACAAAACCTCTTGCCTTTTCCTATCAAAGTACCTTTTAGATTTTCTGTTAGCCTCCTGAAGATTACCACGCACATCCGCCAAACTCTCTCCAAATCACCGGAAAAATTCTCCTCTTCAGGCACAGCCGATACCAATACCAAAGACTGAGTGGAGGCAAAATCGGTTCATTCCCAAAAAAAAAAACTGTAAAAGTGGAAAGTAATTATTTATACTAACCTATATATATCCCTAGAATAAAAAACTATGAAACAATCAATAATAAAGTTCGCTTCATTACAAAAACTATAAAAAGTAAAAAAGTAAGAAACTTCTTGTTTACCACTAAGACAGTTAGAAAACAACTCGTTCAGCCTAGATGTAAGTCCGATTTCAGTGTAGAGGAAAGACTGGGAGAGACCCCGGAAGTCATTATTCCAGTGCATTCAAGGAAGTCGTATCCCTCATCCGGGGAAGAGATATGGACCAGTCTCGATGCGTATTTCACCTGAAGAGTGGAGGATAGAGTCCAGGTGTAAGGAATCCCTGCACGTCGGAGTTCACAAGTAGTGTGGGAAAAAGCTTTCCTTTTTTGTAAAGTGTCTCTTGACAGATCCTTGAGAAAAGTCAATTGACTGTATTGGGAACACAGAAATTTTGGATCTTTTTGAGATACCAAGAAGCGTATGTCTTATCCAGTTAGGGAAAAAAGATACAATGGTATCTCTTGCTAAATCTTGCGGGAGAGAGGACGGTCTTCTTATCCTGAAAACACTTTCAATCAGACATCTTTCATCAATGTCAGGAATCAAATGGGAGATCATAGATGAAATGTAACCCTTTAGTTGGAAGTTTTGGACCGTTTCAGGGATCCCTCTGATCTTAATATTATTTTTCCTTCTGAAGTCTTCGAAGTTAGCCAGGTTGGTTTTAAGAGAAGTAATATCATTATTTATCTTTTCCAGAGAATCTTGGAATACATGTAGGGTTTGAGCATGCTTAGATAACATTGTCCTGTAATTCTTGTTAGAGAAGTCAGACCTGTTTGGATCTCTATTGGAGTCATCAGAGTTTTTAGTAGAAGTTGAACGGGCATCATCAGCCAAAATTAGCAAAGAGTCTTTAAATAGTCCCTTTATGAAAGTTTCAGAAGCTTTAGGTTTGTTTAGTTGTTCAGAATCAGTAGACTGAATTATGGGAACATGAGATATTTCTTTGGTGCTTTCACTATTAACCTCTTTTCCCCAAAAATCTAATGTACCGTATATACTCGTGTATAAGCCGAGATTTTCAGCACCTTTTTTTGTGCTGAAAATGCCCCCTCGGCTTATACACGAGTCATAGGGCAGAAACCAGCGGGGGAGGGGATGCGGCGGCAGGAGCCGGTGGCTGGGACATCATACTCACCCTCCCTGTGCCATCGCTGAACGTCCCTGCAATCCTGCGTTCTCCCTGGCTTCCTGCAGCTCTCCAGCACTGAGCGGTGACGTAATACCCGCTCATTAAGGTCATGTAATATGGACGCGATGCCACTCCCATGGGCGTGGCCTCCATATTCATGGCCTTAATGAGCGGTATTACGTCATCGCTCAGCGCTGGAGAGCTGCAGGAAGCCAGGGAGAACGCAGGATTGCCGGCCGGGACGTTCAGCGATGGCACGGGGGGGTGAGTATGATGGAGGAGGATGGGGGGAGCATGGAGGAGGACAAGGAGCACGGAGCAGGACGGGGGAGAGGACGGAGAGCACGGAGCAGAACGGGGGGGAGGACAGAACGGGGGAGGACGGAGAGCACGGAGCAGGACGGGGGGAGGACAGAACGGTGGGAGGACGGAGAGCACGGAGCAGGACGGGGGTGGGCACAGAGGAGAATGGGGGAGTGCAAAGCTGGATGGGGAGCACGGAGCAGGACGGGGGAGGATGGAAAGCACGGAGCAGGACAGGATAATGGAGCAGGAGGAGGGGAGCACAGAGGAGAATGGGGGCGCACAGAGCTGGATGGGGGAGCACAGAGCAGGACGGCAACTTATACACCCGGCTTATACGCGAGTCAATAAGTTTTCCAAGTTTTTTGTGGCAAAATTAGGGGGTCGGCTTAAACACGGGTCGGATTATACACGAGTATATACGGTAGTTAGAAGAGCTTTAAACATTTTAATCATAAAAGCCTCTGTAGGATATTTATCAGATGCGGGTATTTCTTCTATCAATTCTAAACTAGGAGAAAATCGCCCATTTTTTGTAGAAAATTTCCCCCGATCCAAATAAACTGTATTGAAAAGTTGTAAAGAATTTTTCGTAAGCTCAGAATTCTCTTTTTTGGCCCAATATATTGAGTGAGAACATGTGGACGCAGTTTCATCAGAGTCATTATTGGAAACGTCACTTCTCCCTTGCTCAGGCGTATCTAATCTTTCAGAGAATTCCTCTGAGCGCACACTCTCCAAATCTGATGACTCGGGAGAGTGATCTGATTGATCAGAGTCCCCAGCTAAAGACTCCGAAGATTCATTTGATGGCATCCCATTAGATTTTCCCGTAATTGGAGTAGCACAATACTGCATAATAGGGGGTATAGAAGAAGGCTGTGAAGCTCTGCTTACCGTTGGCTGTAACAGTCGTGCTGGGTCAGACTTCTCAGTGATCCTTTGGTCTCTCCCATTCTTATTAATCCATTTATTCTGCTTTCCTGGACCGTGCTCCCTTACATGTGTCTGTGGCCCAACTTCGACTTGTGCTCTCTGCAAAAACACTGGCGCATCATGTCTCAAAATTCCTCCACTCGGCGCTGCATCCTCACTCCCTTTCTGTGTCGCTGAGTCCTCTTGCCGCTTTGTTATGCTGCTCCTGCGTCCTCCTCTCTCCCAGCTGACAGCCGGGAAAAAGGAGACCGCACCGCTGCTCAGCCCGTCCTCTGCACCGTATTCACAGTGAGAAGCCCCGACAGGCTTCTCAACTGTGCTCTTCCTCTGCACCGCTGCCTTCATTTGCGGCGTCCCCGTAGCCAGGGGCACCGCTCCGCTCTTCTGCCCGACTTTGATGGTGCCAACATGCCTGGAAGTCCCGACAGGCTTCCCCTCCGTACTCTTCCCTGGGGCTTCCACCTTCTCCTGCATCGCTGTAGTCTTCTCGCAGTTCCCTCTCCCTCCGCTCACAGCCGGAGAGGAGGGCACCACTTTCTTCATCCTGTCTGCGGGCACCACTTTCTTCATCCTGTCTGCGTTCCAGCCTGTCAGGGGAGCCCCGACAGGTTTACCCGTTGTGCTGTTCTCCTGAACAGCTGCGACGGGCCCGTGGCCCTTCCTCCAACCGCAGGCAGCCATGGATGGTATCCTCACGTCCCTCTTCGGCCCAGTTCTTGCACACACGCTGCTGTGTGAAGCTCCTGCAGGCTTCTTCACTGATGACACCTCATTTTGTTTTGTCCTGGGTCTCGCTGCAGCCAACAGCTCTCTCTGGAGTGCTGGCAAGGATGAGTCAGCAGCTTCCACACGGCCGCTTCTCTGGCTCATAGCAAGCTTCTTTTTCATTAAAATCTCCTGTTTCTTCATGGATTTCCTTCCAGGGGTATTCATAAGGATAATCTTCAGCAGATAAATCCCAAGTCCACGTTTTAAAAGTATGCTAAAGTAGCTTCTTTAGGGGAAACTCAGGAGCTCTTGACAAACATGACTGCTCCTGGCCCCTGCAAACCACGCCTCTCTCAATTCAGCACCTTCCAAGAGATGCCGCCAGTGTTCAAATGTGAGTTTAATGGCCAACAATTCCCGATTACCAATATCATTATTCAGTTCAGTCTCAGAAAATTTTTTTGAAAAAAAGGCACAGGGATGTACTCCATCCCTGTTTTCCTGAGACAACACCGCTCCGACCCCCACGGAAGAAGCATCAACCTCAACCAAAAACGGTTTAGTCACATCAGGCTGCATAAGGATGGGAGCAGAGGTGAACCTCTCGTTTAGAAACACAAAAGCTTCAATGGCCTCAGTAGTCCACTGAACCGCATTAGCACCTTTCCTGGTGAGATCGGTCAGTGGTTTGACAATAATAGAAAAATTTTTAATGAATTTTCTATAATAATTGGCGAAACCCAAAAACCTCTGTATCGATTTCAAACCAATAGGCCAAGGCCATTCCTGCACAGCTTGCACTTTCACCAGATCCATCTCAAAACCTTCGCTGGAAATAATGTAACCCAAAAAACTAATTCTCTGTACAGCGAACTCACATTTCTCCAGCTTAGCAAAAAGCGAATTGTCACTCAATAACTGTAATACATCACGCACGCTCTGCCAATGAGACTCCAAATCCGGCGAATAAATCAAAATGTCATCCAAATACACAACCACACTTCTGCCGATCAAAGGTCTAAGGATGTCATTAATAAGATTCTGAAAAAATGCAGGAGCATTGGTAAGACCAAAAGACATAACCAGATTCTCAAAATGACCCACAGGAGTGTTAAACGCAGTCTTCCATTCGTCACCCTCCTTCATGCGCAACAAATTGTATGCCCCCCGAAGATCAATTTTAGAGGACCACTTGGCCCCCGCTAACTGGTTAAACAAATCAGGAATCAATGTCAGTGGGTAAGGATTGCGTACCGTAATTTTATTAATCTCACGAAAGTCCAGACAAGGACGTAAACCGCCGTCCTTTTTTTTAACAAAAATAAAACCAACAGCCACAGGAGACTTGGAAGGCCTAATGTGACCGGCGGCCAAGCTTGTCTGTATGTATTCCTCTAAAGCCTTTCTCTCAGGAATCGTAAGATTAAATAAACGACTTTTAGGAAGAGTCGCTCCAGGGACAAATTCAATAGCACAATCATAATCTCTATGGGGAGGTAATATCTGCGATTCTTTCTCCGAAAAAACTTTCCAAAAATCCTGAATAGGTACAGGTAACTCCCCCTTATCCACAGCAGCAATACGCCTGTTACAACACTTGTCATAACACTGAGAGCTCCAGGACGTAATTTCATTGGTAGACCAATCCAGAACAGGATTGTGCAATTTTAACCAAGGTAACCCTAAAATCACCGGAGAAGGCAAATTATTCAATACTACCAAATCCAAATTTTGCCATCAACAGAAACCACGGCAATAGGGGATGACAAAGGTTTGGATTTTAATTTAAGTTTTTCCAAGAATTCCCCATCAATCACATTCAGAGTAGAACCACAATCGACAAATAACCGAAATTCCATTAATTCTTCCTGAGCAGCAGTAGTGGCAGAAAGAAATACACCCTTAGTGTTTAAACAGGCTATACGGCGGACACTGACCTCCTTTTTTTTTTTTTTATTCATACGCAGCACACAGTTCTTAATGAAATGGTCAGATTTGCCGCAATAAAAGCACAAACCCTCCGAAAACC
>JARQOD010011178.1:0-24467 GCA_033576555.1 Oophaga sylvatica
CCATGAGTCTCCAGACTTCTCCTATCACCTGAGTCTCCAGACTTCTCCTATCATCTGAGTCTCCAGACTTCTCCCATCACCCATGAGTCTCCAGACTTCTATCATCTATGAGTCTCCAGACTTCTCCCATCACCCATGAGTCTCCAAACTTCTCCCATCACCCATGAGTCTCCAGACTTCTCCTATCACCTATGAGTCTCCAGACTTCACCTATCACCTATGAGTCTCCAGACTTCTCCCATCCCCCATGAGTCTCCACACTTCTCCCATCACCCATGAATCTCCAGACTTCGCCTATCACCTATGAGTCTCCAGACTTCGCCTATCACCTATGAGTCTCCAGACTTCTCCCATCACCCATGAGTCTCCAGACTTCTCCCATCACCCATGAGTCTCCAGACTTCTCCTATCACCTATGAGTCTCCAGACTTCGCCCATCATCCATGAGTCTTCAGACTTCTCCTATCACCTGAGTCTCCAGACTTCTCCTATCATCTGAATCTCCAGACTTCTCCCATCACCCATGAGTCTCCAGACTTCTATCATCACCTATGAGTCTCCAGACTTCTCCCATCACCCATGAGTCTCCAGACTTCTCCCATCACCCATGAGTCTCCAGACTTCACCTATCACCTATGAGTCTCCAGACTTCGCCTATCACCTATGAGTCTCCAGACTTCTCCCATCACCCATGAGTCTCCAGACTTCTCCCATCACCCATGAGTCTCCAGACTTCTCCCATCACCCATGAGTCTCCAGACTTCGCCTATCACCTATGAGTCTCCAGACTTCGCCTATCACCTATGAGTCTCCAGACTTCTCCCATCACCCATGAGTCTCCAGACTTCTCCCATCACCCATGAGTCTCCAGACTTCGCCTATCACCTATGAGTCTCCAGACTTTGCCTATCACCTATGAGTCTCCAGACTTCTCCCATCACCCATGAGTCTCCAGACTTCTCCCATCACCTATGAGTCTCCAGACTTCGCCTATCACCTATGAGTCTCCAGACTTCGCCTATCACCTATGAGTCTCCAGACTTCTCCCATCACCCATGAGTCTCCAGACTTCTCCCATCACCCATGAGTCTCCAGACTTCGCCTATCACCTATGAGTCTCCAGACTTCGCCTATCACCTATGAGTCTCCAGACTTCTCCCATCACCCATGAGTCTCCAGACTTCTCCCATCACCCATGAGTCTCCAGACTTCTCCTATCACCTATGAGTCTCCAGACTTCACCCATCATCCATGAGTCTTCAGACTTCTATCACCCATCAGTCTCCGAGCTTCTTGTACCGAGACTATTACCCTTCGGTCACTTTCCCTCTCTGTAACAGACTGAACAGGTTTCGCAATGTGAGACGATTTGCAGAATACCATTGCGCAGAACACATAACTTCTGCTCTGTCTTTCCCCCGATCTCCATGGAGGCAGCAATGATGAGCATCGTTTGCCCGTGTCCTACATTGTGCCGCACAATCATCCGCATCCTCGAGTTCTGCTAACTGCTGAGCTTTTTGTCTACAAACCTGGAAAGTAAGATTTGTATCATTGTCTTACAAGGCTGACACTATAGACTTCAGACTCCTGGGATCACAAAATAATACATCAAAAAGCTTCCACCGAATGTAAAACCTTCCTGCTACATAAGTAATAGACTCGAGTGAGGGGACAAAAGGACTAGTGATGAAATCTGGGACAATCAATAGACAAGGAAGAAAGAAAAGCTCCAACCAACACTCTTCCCTGCAATCAATCTCCCAAAGCTTTCATTATACAAATATATATGAGCAGATTTCGGCAGCCGCGGCTGCACCCTGGCATTGTGCGGCCGTTCCGAGGCTTTTACAAGTAACTGAGCGGAGGTTGGCATTGTCATCCGGGCCACTTAATAAACCGACCTGAGACATTCGTCTTGAAGAACTCAATGAGGATTTGGAGAGCGGAATAAAAAGTGTATTAAATATTCATGACTAGACGAGAACTGCCAACATGTCAGAGATCGGGGCTCCGCTCCCACAAGGTCACCGGCACTGCCATCAGATGGTATCATTTCACAGAATGACATCACGGCAGAATGACACTAAAGATCTGGATTATGGCCCGGACAAGAATCGGGATCTTTTTGTTCGTTTTTCTTTATTTTTAGGGGACTGGAACCTACAGTGTTTTGATCACTAATTCTACGCAGTGCGGTAAATAGTGGAGAAGATGGTGTGGGCTTTACAAGAGTACCAAGATGTCAGCCGTGGGGGCTTTCAGCAGGATCCTGACTGCCTTAGTATCCCTTTGATGCTCCACGGCCGTCACCCCATTCAAATGTTGATCTCAGTGACTGACAGCTGCATTTAAATGGTTAAACATCAGCGATCAGAGCCAGCACTGCTCGCTGCTGCTAGAGGCAGATGGCGGCTGTACGACACAGCTCATGCAGACCCCAGTGTGGATGGACAGGTACGTCCACATGCACCGAGGGGTTAGATGAGGCTCTTCATGGAGCTGAGAGCATGGACATCTATCTGGCTGTGTATGAGATTGTGCTGGGATTTCCTGCTGGGAGAGGGTCAGAGGGAGCTGCCACATTCATCGCCTGCACGCCACAGGCCATAAAATAAGGCATTGTTCAGATGATGGAACTCATTATTCATACACTATTATATCATTAAGAGTTAAAGGGGTTTTCAGGGCTGAACTTAAAGGTCTGCAGTCTTTCATTTTGACTGCAGATCGCTGGATCCTGACAGTGGCATTGTGCTCACGATCAGGATCCCCATTCGCAGGCTCTACACGGTACAAATAATTTTCCCAATTGTGACTTTGTGCAGAGGGGATGGAGCCGGGCACTCCAGGGTGCTCTATTATAACACATAACTACAGTACATTGCTCCACCACAGCGCACTGATCCTGTGTGGTGACAGCATGAGCACCATTACTGACTGTAGAGTGCCGAGATGACACATACTAGGTGAAGGGGAGGGGAAACTGTGTGCAGCCATTTATCCGTCATGAGACTGTATAGGAGTCTCAGGATGGTGCTTTGTAGGTGCAGAGTGTGAGGGGTCAGGTTGTGTGAGCTGTGGGGCAGATACAGCACTGCCTCCTGGGAAATGTAGTCTCCAGGCACAGAGGGAAAGCTGGCAGGAAGATCACGATCTAGACACTAACCAGCCACAAGGATGGCTGCAAGGGGTGAAGTGGAGTTAAAAAAGAAAACTAACGGCAACAGAGGACTTTGGGGACTCATTACAGGGACAGCCAGATATATTTTCGTGCCCTTTAATGTTCTATGGAGAGATGAAGGAAACATTGCTGCTGGTCGTCATGTGATCAGCAGTACGTAAATCACACGAGAGGTAAAGTGACGACTGCTGGGGCAACAGATGGCGATCCTGACAGTTTGCATATGGCGCACCATCAGAATCCACAGTCAGAATGGCTCCCTGCAAAAAAGCCAGTGTAGCCAAGAAAACCCCTGTAATATTGTGGGGTCCATGTGCAGGATCCTTTTCTTATTACCAGAGCAGAGAACGGACAAGTAAAAACCGAGCGTTTCTCAGGCGAACTGGTCTTGTGCTCCATTACCCAGAGATGAATGTGAGCTGTGCAATGCTTCTCCTCTCCTGTGGTGGCGCTGCAGAGAAATCGCACACTTCGTGCCAGGTTTGCTGCTGATCGCTGGGATCGGGGAGGACACTTTGTGATCAGCTGATGCTTCTGATAAGGGAGGGGTTATATCGGAGAGCCCCTCTAAGCTTCCTCATGGGTTGCAAAATTCAGTTTTTTTTATAAAAATGAAAAATCGAATATTCCAGGGAGCAGCGGGAATAAAATTAGAGCAAAACTGGTCAATGTTGGGGCGGCGGCCGCTCCCCTTTAAATCTTCAGTGCTTTTCCAGAGTTCCGGGGAGTTTGGCGATTCCAGAGCGAACGTTGGAGCCGGATCTCCTGGATAAGAGATGTGGAGCGGAGATTAGGATGAGCCCCGGCGTGTCCTACCTGCGGCCGCGGGTGCCCACTGATCAGACACTGCAGCACCAGCATGTCGCCCTCCCGGATGGTGTACACCCGCTCACTCATGTTGTCCTCCTTCACCACACAGGCCTGACCGGCGTGAATGATCTGTGCCTGCGCCGGAGCTGTAAGAAAACACGAGAGCGTTATCGGGCGCCCGCAGAACATACGCGTGATCGTCACAGGCATACGGGGCGGGTCCTACGCATTAGTCACTCAGGTCAGGTCACCATGTGGCGCTATTATTTACATGACGTTTCAGACATACATTGTTTTTGGTTATTTCTTATAACTTCACAACTGCAAATGCAATTACTCCGATTCCTACAAAATCCTAATTTTTGGGATTCTTATTATCAGATAAGTGACCCTTTAAGTAACTATCATTTCCTTAAACAGAAAAAAGCATTGAACTATTATTCCTCAAAATAGCGCCACCCCTGTCCACAGGTTATGTGCAGTACTGCAGCTCAATTCTATTCATGTAAATGGATCTCAGCTGCGATACCAGGCACAACCTGTGGACAAGGGTGGCGCTGTTTCTGTAAAAATAAGCAGCCATGATTTTCTAACCCTGGACAACACTAGGTCTCCTCAAAAGCAAGAAGCCATGTCCTGTGCTGCAGAACGGACCCCGTGTAGGTTTATGGCAGAGACGACTGGTAATTAAGATTAACTATCCTCTCCATCAGGCGCCATTGATCTCCCAGGAAGAAAGGACATTGCTAAATATAACGTTCCTTCGAGTAACGATCAGACGCTTCTGAGCTGATGTGTAACGCGCTCCTGTGATGTGGCGGTAAATGGGCTGCGGAGCGGCCTCGCGCCGCCATCGACCTGACAATACAATTTTTTTGATATCATAATGTGTAAATCGATGTCAGGACTCGGCTCCATCTCCGACTCTTCTCCTCGTGGGGTCCAGTCCATTAGTGAAGTCAAAAGGTTCTCGTGGAGGAGAGGACGGGTCCGGTGTACCGGGGAAGGGTCTATGTCCACCATGGACACATCACACACAATACTGACATGAGCCCGCGACCTTAGGAGAAAAGCGCACAAAACGGGCAGCAATGCACAGAGGGGTCCCGTCTTCCCACAGGGGTCGTCTTGTCTCCCCATAGATGGAGTAACACTATATACAGACCCCCCTCCCTACCGGGGAAGGGTCTACGTCCACCATGGACATATCACACAATACTGGCATGAGCCCGCGACCTTAGGGGCAAAGCGCACAAAACGGGCAGCAATGCACAGAGGGGTCCCGTCTTCCCACAGGGGTCGTCCTGTCTCCCCATAGATGGAGTAACACTATATACAGACCCCCCTCCCTACCGGGTAAGGGTCTACGTCCACCATGGACACATCACACAACACTGGCATGAGCCCGCGACCTTAAGGGCAAAGCGCACAAAACGGGCAGCAATGCACAGAGGGGTCCCGTCTTCCCACAGGGGTCGTCCTGTCTCCCCATAGATGGAGTAACACTATATACAGACCCCCCTCCCTACCGGGTAAGGGTCTTCGTCCACCATGGACACATCACACACAATACTAACATGAGCCCGCGAGCGTAGGGGCAAAGCGCACAAAACGGCCAGCAATGCACAGAGGGGTCCCGTCTCCCCACAGGGGGGTCCCGTCTCACTATAGAGGGGTAACACTATATGTATCTCTGTATACAGGGAGCCCCCCTAGTGGTGGCTGCAGGCAGGATCTTATCATGTATCTCTGTATACAGGGAGCTCCCCCTAGTGGTGGCTGCAGACAGGATCTTATCATGTATCTCTGTATACAGGGAGCTCCCCTAGTGGTGGCTGCAAACAGGATCTTATGTATCTCTGTATGGAGGGAGTTCCCCCTAGTGGTGACTGCAGACAGGATCTTATTATGTATCTCTGTATACAGGGAGCTCCCCCTAGTGGTGGCTGCAGACAGGATCTTATCATGTATCTCTGTATACAGGGAGCTCCTCCTAGTGGTGGCTGCAGACAGGATCTTATCATGCATCTCAGTATACAGGGAGCTCCCCCTAGTGGTGGCTGCAGACAGGATCTTATCATGTATCTCTGCATACAGGGAGCTCCCCCTAGTGGTGACTGCAGACAGGACCTTATCATGTATCTCTGTATACAGGGAGCTCCACCTAGTGGTGACTGCAGACAGGACCTTATCATGTATCTCTGTATACAGGGAGTTCCCCTAGTGGTGGCTGCAGACAGGATCTTATCATGTATCTCTGTATACCGGGAGCTCCCCTAGTGGTGACTGCAGACAGAATCTTATCATGTATCTCTGTATACAGGGAGCTCCCCCTAGTGGTGGCTGCAGACAGGATCTTATGTATCTCTGTATAGAGGGAGCACCCCCTAGTGGTGGCTGCAGACAGGATCTTATCATGTATCTCAGTATACAGGGAGCTCCCCCTAGTGGTGGCTGCAGACAGGATGTTATGTATCTCTGTATAGAGGGAGCTCCCCCTAGTGGTGGCTGCAGACAGGATCTTATTTATCTCTGTATAGAGGGAGCTCCCCCTAGTGGTGGCTGCAGATAGGATGTTATGTATCTCTGTATAGAGGGAGCTCCCCCTAGTGGTAGCTGTAGACAGGATGTTATTTATCTCTGTATAGAGGGAGCTCCCCTAGTGGTGGCTGCAAATAGGATGTTATTTATCTCTGTATAGGGGGAGCTCCCCTAGTGGTGGCTGCGGACAGGATGCTATTTATCTCTGTATAGAGGGAGCTCCCCTAGTGGTGGCTGCAGACAGGATCTTATCATGTATCTCTGTATACAGGGAGCTCCCCCTAGTGGTGACTGCAGACAGAATCTTATCATGTATCTCTGTATAGAGGGAGCTCCCCCTAGTGGAGGCTGCAGACAGGATCTTATCATGTATGTCTGTATACAGGGAGCTCCCCTAGTGGTGGCTGCAGACAGGATATTATCATGTATCTCTGTATACAGGGAGCTCCCCTAGTGGTGACTGCAGACAGAATGTTATGTATCTCTGTATACAGGGAGCTCCCCCTAGTGGTGACTGCAGACAGAATGTTATGTATCTCTGTATACAGGGAGCTCCCCTAGTGGTGGCTGCAGACAGAATCTTATCATGTATCTCTGTACACAGGGAGCTCCCCTAGTGGTGGCTGCAGACAGGATCTTATCATGTATCTCTGTATACAGGGAGCTCCCCTAGTGGTGGCTGCAGACAGAATCTTATCATGTATCTCTGTACACAGGGAGCTCCCCCTAGTGGTGACTGCAGACAGGATCTTATGTATCTCTGTATACAGGGAGCTCCCCCTAGTGGTGGCTGCAGACAGGATCTTATGTATCTCTATATAGAAGGTCCATCTCTTAGTATCGGCTGCAGACAGAATATTATAATTTATTCCTGATTTTAAATGAATCACAGCGGCAAAGAATAGACGACTCTCAGATCAAGAACATAGAAGACATTTAAACAATACAGAGGATTCTCTCTAGTAGATGCATAAATTAGACAATACCTTGGGTCAAGTGACTGTTACATTGTCTTGTATCTGATGTATGGAGCAAAGTAATTAATCAAATGAGATGACTTTAATGAGTAATTAATTCGATACATGGAGATGTTTAGTGAAGGGAAGGGTTCGGTCGTGTTTAGCCGCTTGTTTGCCATCATTTCCAGTGTTACTGACAGCTGATTACATGTTGTGTGGAGTAAGAAACCAGCGAAGTGTGAGAAATCTGCACCGTAGAGAAATGTGGATTTCCTGCAGTTTCCCGTAATGTAGGGACAGGGGTAGATGAACTTCTCTAGTTCAGTGGATGTGCAATTGGTGAAAAGCGTGAAATCTGCCATCGATTAGAATCTGAGTGTAGGCTTTTCCTGCCGCTCGTCATATACTGACACACAATACATTATATAATTACATCTGATGTAAAGAACACGTCCCTCCCATGTACCAGTCCAGCCACGGCCAGCGCAGAGTTTAATCCCTGGTGGATCCTGAGTCAATCTACAAATCAGATCATTTACAGCAACAGCTCGGAAAGTGATACAATGTAGACACAACGAAGGCTCCAGGAAGGTTCAGGCTGTGATTGGGGTCAGTGCGGCCGGGGATCTGACTTATCCCACTCATGAATATACACCCAGTGGGCTCCAGCACAGCACAGGCGCCCTCGAGCCCCCCGCTCTGTGACTCTGTATTGCCTACATGTATTATGAGCTGGTCCTCACCCCGAGAACCAAGAAGCAGAAAATCCATTGATGAACACTAACAGAATATGACTTTAAAAGAAAACATCTAGAAAGCAGCATATTGCAGTTTTTACACTGGCCACTAGATGTCAGAACATCAAGACTGGCAAAGAAGAGCATCTTGCTTTACAGTCTGCTGTGAAGTTGAATGTTGTTGTATTATCAGTTTTAGCTGGAGTTTTCATGAAAGTGCCCATTTCTACTGCACCGCCTGAGCCCAGATAAGCAGAACTGACACGAGTGATAGTAAATACATAAGGGCGATGGTAGATCCAATATCACATGTACTGTGTGGAATAATACAGTGCCTTGTGAAAGTATTCGGCCCCCTGGAACTTTTCAGCCTTTCCCCACGTATCGTGCTTCAAACATAAAGATACCAAATTTTAATTTTTAGTGAAGAATCAACAAGTGGGACACAATTGTGAAGTTGAACGAAATACAAAAACTGAAAAGTGGGCTGTGCAATATTATTCGGCCCTTTACTTTCAGTGCAGCAAACTCACTCCAGAAGTTCATTGTGGATCTCTGAATGATCCAATGTTGTCCTAAATGACTAATGATGATGAATATAATCCACCTGTGTGTAATCAAGTCTCCGTATAAATGCACCTGCTCTGTGATAGTCTCAGGGTTCTGTTTGAAGCACAGAGAGCATCATGAAGACCAAGGAACACAACAGGCAGGTCCGTGATACTGTTGTGGAGAAGATTAAAGCCGGATTTGGATACAAAATGATTTCCAAAACTTTAAACATCCCAAGGAGCACTGTGCAAGCGATCATATTGAAATGGAAGGAGTATGATACCACTGCAAATCTACCAAGACCCGGCCGTCCCTCTAAACTTTCATCTCAAACAAGGAGAAGACTGATCAGAGATGCAGCCAAGAGGCCCATGATCACTCTGGATGACCTGCAGAGATCTACAGCTGAGGTGGGACAGTCTGTCCATAGGACAACAACCAGTCGTACACTGCACAAATCTGGCCTTTATGGAAGAGTGGCAAGAAGAAAGCCATTTCTCAAAGATATTCATAAAAAGTGTCGTTTAAAGTTTGCAACAAGCCACCGGAGAGACACCAAACATGTGGAAGAAGGTGCTCTGGTCAGATGAAACCTAAATCAAACATTTGGCAACAATGCCAAACGATATGTTTAGTGTAAAGGCAACACAGCTCATCACCCTGATCATACCATCCCCACTGTCAAACATGGTGGTGGCAGCATCATGGTTTGGGCCTGCTTTTCTTCAGCAGGGACAGGGAAGATGGTTAAAATTGATGGGAAGATGGATGGAGCCAAATACAGGACCATTCTTGAAGAAAACCTGTTGGAGTCTGCAAAAGACCTGAGACTGGGACGGAGATTTTTCTTCCAACAAGACAATGATCCCAAACATAAAGCAAAATCTACAATGGAATGGTTCACAAATAAACGTATCCAGGTGTTAGAACGACCAAGTCACAGTCCAGACCTGAATCCAACCGAGAATCTGTGGAAAGAGCTGAAAACTGCTGTTCACAAACGATCTCCATCCAACCTCACTGAGCTCCAGCTGTTTACCAAGGAAGAATGGGTGAGAATTTCAGTCTCTCGATGTACAAAACTGATAGAGACAAACCCCAAGAGACTGCAGCTGTAATCACAGCAAAAGGTGGCGCAACAAGTATTAAGGTAAAGGGGCCGAATAATATTGCACGCCCCACTGTTCAGTTTCTGTATTTCCACAAAAATTTAACATAACCAATAAATTTCATTCAACTTCACAATTGTGTCCACTTGTTGTTGATTCTTCACCAAAAATTTACATTTGGTATCTTTATGTTTAAAGCATGATATGTGGGAAAAGGTTGAAAAGTTCCAGGGGGACGAATACTTTTGCAAGGCACTGTACATACAAGTCCTAGCTTTGGGTAATCTCTGCTCTGGCTCCTGACAGGTTACACACAATATATAGAATATTGCGCCCGGAAATCCATGAAAATAATTCCTGAACCTGTTGTGAGCCTGACATCAATCTCACAGCTGTGAGTCTGACAGGCGAGAGCTAATGGCGAGGATGAAGAGTGTGCAAGATGCTGGGAGCTTGTTATAACCTGCCGGATGTGTCTGTGGTGACGGCATCTATCAATATGGAGACAACGAGATGTGACGCCGGTACTAGATATAAGGACCGACATCAACCTTAGAAGAAACGCCCTTCACCCAACGCTTCACCCGTCTGTGGAGCCGGTCAGGAATGGTGAAGGCGGCACAGGACGCTAGAACAGGGCCGGTATTACCCATGGGGAAGAGGAGGCGGCATAGTGTGAAGCTTGATGGCCCTGATGGAAAATCACGAGCCCACTCATAGTGCTGCTGTAGAGCCTGTGCCGGACGGGGCCGGGGCCGGACGGTGAACGGAACCTCATTCAGCTTCGGAGTGAAGGTGCTGGACGCCAAAGCAAAACGTGAACCTGACGAACCTCGAAGTGCACAGTACTGACAGCAATGGAATTATTATTTTGGTCAGTAAGACCATTAGGACACCATCATGGTTAAAGTGCTAAGGCTCTGCAGCCCCCATATTAACACAAGCTCTGCAGCCCCCATATTAACACAGCTCTGCAGCCCCCATATTAACACAGCTCTGCAGCCCCCATATTAACACAGCTCTGCAGCCCCCATATTAACACAGCTCTGCAGCCCCCATATTAACACAGCTCTGCAGCCCCCATATTAACACAGCTCTGCAGCCCCCATATTAACACAGCTCTGCAGCCCCCATATTAACACAGCTCTGCAGCCCCCATATTAACACAGCTCTGCAGCCCCCATATTAACACAGCTCTGCAGCCCCCATATTAACACAGCTCTGCAGCCCCCATATTAACACAGCTCTGCAGCCCCATATTAACACAGCTCGCAGCCCCATATTAACACAGCTCTGCAGCCCCCATATTAACACACCTCTGTTTATAGGAAATGGTTAAAGTAATGATTCAGGGATGTAGACCTCCCATACTGTAGTCACTCCACTAACTGAGGGCAGGGAAGTGAGCACCCCAATCACTGAGAGCAGGGAAGTGGATTACCCCAATCACTGAGAGCAGAGAAGTGAGCACACCAATCACTGAGAGCAGAGAAGTGAGCACCCCAATCACTGAGAGCAGAGAAGTGGATTACCCCAATCACTGAGAGCAGGGAAGTGGATTACCCCAATCACTGAGAGCAGAGAAGTGAGCACACCAATCACTGAGAGCAGAGAAGTGAGCACCCCAATCACTGAGAGCAGAGAAGTGGATTACCCAATCACTGAGAGCAGGGAAGTGGATTACCCCAATCACTGAGAGCAGAGAAGTGAGCACCCCAATCACTGAGAGCAGAGAAGTGAGCACCCCATTCACTGAGAGCAGAGAAGTGGATTACCCCAATCACTGAGAGCAGAGAAGTGGATTACCCCATTCACTGAGAGCAGGGAAGTGGATTACCCCAATCACTGAGAGCAGAGAAGTGAGCACCCCATTCACTGAGAGCAGAGAAGTGGATTACCCCAATCACTGAGAGCAGGGAAGTGGATTACCCCAATCACTGAGAGCAGAGAAGTGAGCACCCCATTCACTGAGAGCAGAGAAGTGGATTACCCCAATCACTGAGAGCAGAGAAGTGAGCACCCCAATCACTGAGAGCAGAGAAGTGGATTACCCCATTCACTGAGAGCAGACAAGTGGATTACCCCATTCACTGAGAGCAGGGAAGTGGATTACCCCAATCACTGAGAGCAGAGAAGTGAGCACCCCATTCACTGAGAGCAGAGAAGTGGATTACCCCAATCACTGAGAGCAGGGAAGTGGATTACCCCAATCACTGAGAGCAGAGAAGTGAGCACCCCATTCACTGAGAGCAGAGAAGTGGATTACCCCAATCACTGAGAGCAGAGAAGTGAGCACCCCAATCACTGAGAGCAGAGAAGTGGATTACCCCATTCACTGAGAGCAGAGAAGTGGATTACCCCATTCACTGAGAGCAGGGAAGTGGATTACCCCAATCACTGAGAGCAGAGAAGTGAGCACCCCATTCACTGAGAGCAGAGAAGTGGATTACCCCAATCACTGAGAGCAAGGAAGTGGATTACCCCAATCACTGAGAGCAGAGAAGTGAGCACCCCATTCACTGAGAGCAGAGAAGTGGATTACCCCAATCACTGAGAGCAGGGAAGTGGATTACCCCATTCATTGAGAGCAGGGAAGTGGATTACCCCATTCACTGAGAGCAGAGAAGTGGATTACCCCAATCACTGAGAGCAGAGAAGTGAGCACCCCAATCACTGAGAGCAGAGAAATAGACCTTCCTAGTTGCTGTCCCTTAACTGTCTGACAAAAGGGAAATAGACCACTCACATCTCAGTCCTTCCACTGAAATAAACCTTGAGAAAACCATGCTCCAGTTCATCCTTTAATTACAAGAGGGGGTTAGACTACCCCCATTGTGGTCCCCCCTACATACTGACAGCAAGAGAGTAAAATAGCCCCAATGTGCTCTCTCCAATGAGTTACAGCAGGAAAGTAGGCTACAAAACTGTGGTACCTGCAATGACTAACAGCAGAAGAGTAGACCACTCCAAATGCTGTTCTCTAATGACTGACAGCAGAAGAGTAGACCCCCCCAAATGCTGTTCTCCAATGACTGACAGGAGAGTAGACCACCCAATATGCTGTTCTCCAATGACTAACAGCAGGAGAGTAGACCAACCCAAATGCTGTTCTCCAATGACTGACAGCAGAAGAGTAGACCACCCAAATGCTGTTCTCCAATGACTGACAGCAGGAGAGTAGACCACCCAAATGCTGTTCTCCAATGACTAACAGCAGGAGAGTAGACCACCCCAAATGCTGTTCTCCAATGACTGACAGCAGGATAGTAGACCACCCAAATGCTGTTCTCCAATGACTGTCAGCAGGACAGTAGACCACCCCAAATGCTGTTCTCCAATGACTGACAGCAGGAGAGTAGACCACCCAAATGCTGTTCTCCAATGACTGTCAGCAGGACAGTAGACCAACCCAAATGCTGTTCTCCAACGACTAACAGCAGGAGAGTAGACCAACCCAAATGCTGTTCTCCAATGACTGACAGCAGGAGAGTAGACCACCCAAATGTTGTTCTCCAATGACTGTCAGCAGGACAGTAGACCACCCCAAATGCTGTTCTCCAATGACTGACAGCAGGAGAGTAGACCACCCAATATGCTGTTCTCCAATGACTGACAGCAGGAGAGTAGACCACCCAATATGCTGTTCTCCAATGACTGACAGCAGGAGAGTAGACCACCCAATATGCTGTTCTCCAATGACTAACAGCAGGAGAGTAGACCAACCCAAATGCTGTTTTCCAATGACTGTCAGCAGGACAGTAGACAACCCCAAATGCTGTTCTCCAATGACTGACAGCAGGAGAGTAGACCACCCAAATGCTGTTCTCCAATGACTGACAGCAGGAGAGTAGACCACCCAATATGCTGTTCTCCAATGACTGACAGCAGGAGAGTAGACCACCCAATTGCTGTTCTCCAATGACTGACAGCAGGAGAGTAGACCACCCAATATGCTGTTCTCCAATGACTGACAGCAGAAGAGTAGACCAACCCAAATGCTGTTCTCCAATGACTGTCAGCAGTAGACCAACCCAAATGCTGTTTTCTAATGACTGTCAGCAAGAGAGTAGCCCACACAATATGCTGTTCTCCAATGACCGACAGCAGGAGTAGACCACCCAATATGCTGTTCTCCAATGACTGACAGCAGGAGTAGACCACCCAATATGCTGTTCTCCAATGACTGTCAGCAGGAGAGTAGACCACCCAATATGCTGTTCTCCAATGACTGTCAGCAGGAGAGCAGACCACCCAAATGCTGTTCTCCAATGACTGACAGCAGGAGAGTAGACCACCCAATATGCTGTTCTCCAATGACTGACAGCAGGAGAGTAGACCACCCAATATGCTGTTCTCCAATGACTGACAGCAGGAGAGTAGACCACCCAATATGCTGTTCTCCAATGACTGACAGCAGGAGAGTAGACCACCCAATATGCTGTTCTCCAATGACTGACAGCAGGAGAGTAGACCACCTAATATGCTGTTCTCCAATGACTGACAGCAGGAGAGTAGCCCACACAATATGCTGTTCTCCAATGACTGACAGCAAGAGAGTAGACCACCCAATATGCTGTTCTCCAATGACTGACAGCCGGGACGTAGGACAGCACAATTCCAATCCCTCCATCTTCTGATACTTGGGAGAATCGTCTGCTCCATCAGATTCCCTCCGCAGAATGACAGCAGGAGAGCAGACTGTCAAAATCCCATCACTAATTAAAAGAAGAGAATCACAGACCGGTTTTATGCTAATCCTGTCTCTTCACAATTAGTAGAGTTGTCATATTATTGCTCTCATTGATTTGCTTGACCCGAGACTGATACCGAGGGACGTGGTGCAGCTGATGAAGGCTCCACACCAGGAGGGGGGCATCTGAATTTGAGCCTCCATCATTAGTGTTTACCCCCCAGTTAGATTAACGAACCTTACTTTACTTAATGTCAAACAACACAGTCAAAAATGCATCTTGATAATAGCTGTCTTTTAAGATCTGTCAAGCAGCTTGTTACACAGCAGATCCCCCGAAGACTCCATACAATAACTGTGTATCTTATAGCGGGGCTTGTGGGGAAACTTCACAAGATTATTATGCAAATTGCCTATAATGCAGCTGGCATGGACCGTTCCCTAAAGGAGCCGACATAACCCAGGCAGAATACATAATGCTGCTCCTGCAAGAAGCTGCTCTGGATTAACCCGTGGAAGGAGGAGAGAACACCTGACAGCTGGGACACAGCAAGAATCTCCAGCATGTAGTCATATAAGCGGAGAACCGAAGAGCTGGGGAGAATAATCCATCCCGAAACCGGACAGGAGAGGGAAAACCAAGAAATACTAGGTCTGATAACAGTGTAATAACACTCACACCACACAATAATAGGAGAACAACTGTTCTTACTGCCCCTACAGGCAGGCATAAAACCAATATAATACTGCCCCATACATAAAAGAATATAACTACTATAATACTGCCCCATACATAAAAGAATATAAACTACTATAATACTGCTCATATAATACAAGAATATAACTACTATAATACTGCCCCCTATGTACAGGAATATAACTACTATAATACTGCTCATATGTACAAGAATATAACTACTATAATACTGCCCCTATGTACAAGAATATAACTACTATAATACTGCCCCTATGTACAAGAATATAACTACTATAATACTGCCTCTATGTACAAGAATATCACTACTATAATACTGCCCCTATGTACAAGAATATAACTACTATAATACTGTCTCCTATATACAAGAATATAACTACTATAATACTGCCCCTATGTACAAGAATATAACTACTATAATACTGCTCCTCTGTACCAGAATAAACTGCTATAATACTGTCTCCTATATACAAGAATATAACTACTTAATACTGCCCCTATGTACAAGAATATAACTACTATAATACTGCTCCTATGTACCAGAATATAACTACTATAATACTGCCCCTATGTACAAGAATATAACTACTATAATACTGCTCCTATGTACAAGAATATAACTACTATAATACTGCCCCTATGTACAAGAATTAACTACTTATAATACTGCCCCTATGTACAAGAATTAAACTACTATAATACTGCCCCTATGTACAAGAATATAACTACTATAATACTGCTCCTATGTACAAGAATATAACTACTATAGTACTGCTCCTATGTACAAGAATATAACTACTATAATACTGCCCCTATGTACAAGATATAACTACTATAATACTGCTCCTATGTACAAGAATATAACTCCTATAATACTGCTCCTATATACAAGAATATAACTACTATAATACTGCCTCTATGTACAAGAATATAACTACTATAATACTGCCCCTATGTACAAGAATATAACTACTATAATACTGCCCCTATGTACAAGAATATAACTACATAATACTGCTCCTATGTACAAGAATATAACTACTATAATACTGCCCCTATGTACAAGAATATAACTACTATAATACTGCTCCCTATGTACAAGAATATAACTACTATAATACTGCTCCCTATGTACAAGAATATAACTACTATAATACTGCCCCTATGTACAAGAATATAACTACTATAATACTGCTCCTATGTACCAGAATATAACTACTATAATACTACTCCTATGTACAAGAATATAACTCCTATAATACTGCTCCTATATACAAGAATATAACTATATAATACTGCCCCTACATACAAGAATATAACTACTATAATACTGCCCCTATGTACAAGAATATAACTACTATAATACTGCCCCTATGTACAAGAATATAACTACTATAATACTGCTCCTATGTACAAGAATATAACTACTATAATACTGCCCCTATATACAAGAAATATAACTACTATAATACTGCTCCTATGTACAAGAATATAACTACTATAATACTGCCCCTATGTACAAAGAATATAACTACTATAATACTGCTCCTATATACAAGAATATAACTACTATAATACTGCCCCTATATACAAGAATATAACTACTATAATAACTGCTCCTATTACAAGAATATAACTACTATAATACTGCCCCTATATACAAGAATATAACTACTATAATACTGCTCCTATGTACAAGAATATAACTACTATAATACTGCCCCTATGTACAAGAATATAACTACTATAATACTGCTCCTATATACAAGAATATAACTACTATAATACTGCCCCTATATACAAGAATATAACTACTATAATACTGCTCCTATGTACAAGAATATAACTACTATAATACTGCCCCTATGTACAAGAAAAATAACTACTATAATACTGCTCCTATATACAAGAATATAACTACAAATAATACTGCCCCTATGTACAAGAATATAACTACTATAATACTGCTCCTATATACAAGAATATAACTACTATAATACTGCCCCTATGTACAAGAATATAACTACTATAATACTGCCCCTATGTACAAGAATATAACTATTATATAGCTGCCTCTTTGTACCACCGCTCTGCGGTGATTGCGCTGTTGGATCACTATTATCTGCCATAATGAACTGCTCGGTGTATATTTCATTTTTTGGACTTTTGTAAATCAATAAATTGTTTAACAGGAAATTATCTCCACAATGGCAGTGAATATCTGATTGTTTTAGCTCCTTTGTAATAAATAATATTTGTAGTTATTATCTTATCTCAGTTCTGCTGAATTCACCTAAAAAATCTATTCTCACCATTTTCGTTGCTGAGACTTTGACTTTAATAGAAAACAAATTTATTTTATCACTATTCCAATTTCTTACAAGATCTACAAATGCAGTAGATGTCACCTGCAGTCCTATGTAACACCACAGATAACACAGTGATAACTCTCTGAGTACAGATAATGTATAGATGTCACCTGCAGTCCTATGTAACACCACAGATAACACAGTGATAACTCTCTGAGTACAGATAATGTAGTAGATGTCACCTGCAGTCCTATGTAACACCACAGAAAACACAGTGATATCTCTCTGAGTACAGATAATGTAGTAGATGTCACCTGCAGTCCTATGTAACACCACAGATATCACAGTGATAACTCTCTGAGTACAGATAATGTAGTAGATGTCACCTGCAGTCCTATGTAACATCACAGATAACACAGTGATACACTCTGAGTAACAGATAATGTAGTAGATGTCACCTGCAGTCCTATGTAACACCAACAGATAACACAGTGATAACTCTCTGAGTACAGATAATGTAGTAGATGTCACCTGCAGTCCTATGTAACACCACAGATAACACAGTGATAACTTCTGAGTACAGATAATGTAGTAGATGTCACCTGCAGTCCTATGTAACACCACAGATAACACAAGTGATAACTCTCTGAGTACAGATAATGTAGTAGATGTCACCTGCAGTCCTATGTAACACCACAGATAACACAGTGATAACTCTCTGAGTACAGATAATGTAGTAGATGTCACCTGCAGTCCTATGTAACACCACAGATAACACAGTGATAACTCTCTGAGTACAGATAATGTAGTAAATGTCACCTGCAGTCCTATGTAACACCACAGATAACACAGTGATAACTCTCTGAGTACAGATAATGTAGTAGATGTCACCTGCAGTCCTATGTACACCCACAGATAACACAGTGATAACTCTGAGTACAGATAAGTAGTAGATGTCACCTGCAGTCCTATGTAACACCACAGATAACACAGTGATAATCTCTGAGTAAGATAATGTAGTAGATGTCACCTGCAGTCCCATGTAACACCACAGATAACACAGTGATAACTCTCTGAGTAACAGATAATGCAGTAGATGTCACCTGCAGTCCTATGTAACACCACAGATAACACAGTGATAACTCTCTGAGTACAGATAATGTAGTAGATGTCACCTGCAGTCCTATGTAACACCACAGATAACACAGTGATAACTCTCTGAGTACAGATAATGTATAGATGTCACCTGCAGTCCTATGTAACACCACAGATAACACAGTGATAACTCTCTGAGTACAGATAATGTAGTAAATGTCACCTGCAGTCCTATGTAACACCACAGATAACCCCAGTGATAACTCTCTTGTACAGATAATGTAGTAGATGTCACCTGCAGTCCTATGTAACACCACAGATAACACAGTGATAACTCTGAGTACAGATAATGTAGTAGATCGTCACCTGCAGTCCTATGTAACACCACAGATAAAAACAGTGATAACTCTCTGAGTACAGATAATGTAGTAGATGTCACCTGCAGTCCTATGTAACACCCCAGATAACACAGTGATATCTCTCTGAGTACAGATAATGTAGTAGATGTCACCTGCAGTCCTATTTTAACACCACAGATAACACAGTGATATCTCTCTGAGTACAGATAATGTAGTAGATGTCACTGCAGTCCTATGTAACACCACAGATAACACAGTGAATACTCTCTGAGTACAGATAATGTAGTAGATGTCACCTGCAGTCCTATGTAACACCACAGATAACACAGTGATAACTCTGAGTACAGATAATGTAGTAATGTACACCTGCAGTCCTATGTAACACCACAGATAAACACAGTGATAACTTCTTAGTACAGATAATGTAGTAGATGTCACCTGCATCTATGTAACACCACAGATAACACAGTGATAATCCTGAGTACAGATAATGTGAGATGTCACCTGCATCCTATGTAACACCACAGATAACACAGTGATAATCTCTGGATTACAGATAATGTAGTAGATGTCACCTGCAGTCTATGTAACACCACAGATAACACAGTGATACTCTCTGAGTACAGATAATGTAGTAGATGTCACCTGCAGTCCTATGTAACACCACAGATAACACAGTGATAACTCTCTGAGTAAGATAAATGTAGTAGATGTCACCTGCAGTCCTATGTAACACCACAGATAACACAGTGATGACTCTCTGAGTACAGATAATGTAGTAGATGTCACCTGCAGTCCTTGTAAACACACAGAAAACACAGTGATAACTCTCTGAGTACAGATAATGTAGTAGATGTCACTGCTCAGTCCTATGTAACACCACAGATAACACAGTGATGACTCTCTGAGTACAGATAATGTAGTAGATGTCACTGCAGTCCTATGTAACAACCACAGATAACACAGTTGATAACTCTCTGAGTACAGATAATTAGTAGATGTCACCTGCAGTCCTATGTAAACATCACAGATAACACAGTGATAACTCTCTGAGTACAGATAATGTGAGTAGATGTCACTCACCTGCATCCTATGTAACCCACAGATAAAACCCTGATACTCTGAGACAGATAAGGTTGATTCACTGCAGCCTATGTAAAACCCCAATAAAACAGTGATAACCTCTGAGTACGATATGAGTAATGTCACCGCGTCCTTTTTAACACCACGTAACACAGTGTAACTCTCTGAGACAGATAAGAGGTGTCCCTGCGTCCTATGTAACACCACAGATAAACAGTGATAACCTCTGAGTAAAGATAAATTTGTAAACACCCGCAGTCCTATGTAACACCCCGATAAAAATATAAAACTCGAGTACAGAAAATGAGTAGATGTCACCTCCCCTCTATGAACACCAGTAAACAGTGATAACTCTCTGAGTAAGATAAAGAGTAGATTTTCCCCGCTCCTTGGTAACCCAATAACACAGTGAAATTTTCCTTGAGTACAGATAATGAGTAGATGTCACCGCAGTCCTAGTAACACCACAGATAACACAGTGATTCTCTTGAGTACGTAATGAGTAGATGTCCCTGCGTCCTATGTAACACCCCAAAATAACACAGTAAACTCTCTGGTAAGTAATGTAAAATTTTCACTCAGTCCGTAACACCAAAAAACCAGTGATAATCCTGAGTAAGATATGTAGTGAGCACCCGCAGTCCTATTAACACCACAGATAACACAGGATAAACTCTCTGAGAAAAGATAATGTAGAATTTACCGCAGTCCCAGTAACCCACAGATAACACGTGATTCTCTCTGAGTTAAAATAATGGTAGATGTCCCCTGCGCCCATTAACACCCAGATAACACGGTAACCTTGATACAGATAATTGGAGTAGATGGCACCTGCGTCCTTTGTAACACCCCCAGTAAAAAGTGTTAACTCTCTAGTTACGAAATGGAGATGGCACCGCAGTCCCCTGTCACACGTTTTAAACAGTGATAAACTCTTTGGTTTTAAAAAATGGGGAGATGTCACCGCAGTTCCAGTAAACCCCCCGTCCATGTAACTTCTGAGTACCCCGAAATGGAAAAGGGGCACCTGAAAATCCCATGAACACAAAAAGATAACATTTATACTCTTGAGTAAAAAGTAAATGTAGAGAGTCCCTGAGCCCAATGTAACCCCAGATAACACATGATAATTTTTAGTAAGATTTTTAGAGATTTTCCTGAGTCCTAGTAAAACACCCTAACACGTGTAAACTCTTGGTTTTCAATAATGTAGTTAATTTTTTTCACCTCAATTTTTTTAAAACCACGTAAACCGGATATTTTTTGGAAAAAATAATTTTTAATGCACCTGAGTTAGTAACCCCAAAAAAAGTGTTTCTCTCTGGTAAAAAAAATTTTGCCCTGAGTCCTATGTAAAACCCGATAAAATTTATAAACTCTGGGGGTACAGAAAGGGAGTAGGGTGGGACCTGCAGCAGTTAAATAAGAAAACCGTGAAAACCGGTAAGATAATTTAGTAGTGCCCTGCAGCCCCAGTTAACCCCTCAAAAACCAGTGAAAACCCTGAGACGATAAGGGGAGTAGATGTCCCCTGGTTATGTAAAACCCGAAACCCCCAACAAACCCCGAAAAATAAAAACCGGGGCCCCCATAAAACTCCCCCCCAAGTGGGGCTCTTGGAACCGCATTTAAAGCAGCCAGATAGGTCTGCCATTATTTTTTTGGTTAAAAAGAACGAGTTTAAACCCTTTATGATATCGCAGAGCTCAACCAAGCTTGTAGCCAGGGGAGGTGGCTAGAGGCCCAGCCCTTTTTGTGAGGTAAAAGCGACAGCTAAGTCTTTTAAAGGAAGTGCTTAGGAGATTTTTTCTGCTGGGACGTGCTGAGTAAGAGACCCCAAATGAAAAAACGTGTGGCCCCTTTCCCCCCACCCTGGTTTGTTTTCCTTAACTATCAGTGAGTTATTTTTCATTCTTAACCCTTTTTTATTTTATAATGCATCTTTACTAACGATATTGTTCATTTGTTACTCTTTTTATATTATAAGCACGCCTGATGTTAAGGAATAAATTTAAAAATTTTTATTTTGTTTCTCCTGCTCAAAAAAACAAAATTTTCCCCGGCCCTGAGGTAACTACGCTATTTTTTGGGGTTGCTACGGGACCCTTTTTGAAAAATTGTTCTAAAAACCCCGTAGCTGGGGCAGCTAAGGAAAGGGGGGTAAAGTGTTAACTTTGGGGGCGCTGGCATGACGGGGGGGTTTTATAAGGGACTCCCGGGCTGCCCCAAAAAAAAATAATTCCCCACGCAGCTCCCCAATAGCCAGCCCACATCCAAGTGCCCTTGGGCGAAAATTTCCTAGGTGCGCCCCTGACTGCCTGGGTAAGGGGGGGCGCCAGAGAGCTGCAAGTTCCTAAGTGGAATTGGGGTTGTTATAAATCCCTCAGTTTACTGGGTCGGACGGGGCACCCCTGTGTGTGTGCAGTTCCATCCAGTGGTGGGACGGGGGGATCACAAGCCGTGACCCCGGGCTACCCTGGGGGCCGCGGCCCGTTTATCCATATTGGTGGCGGCGGTGGGGGTTTAAAGAGCATTAGTGTTGGTTTGAGCAAACATTCCCTTCACTAAAAAAAAAAAAATTGCCGGTTCTTCAGCGACCCTGCACGAAAGTTTTTTGGGGAAGACTCAGTGTTTATTTTCCTGAGACAATTTTGTGTGTTGCGGTTACCCCCCCCCTTCTCTTTGTTTTTTTATCCTTCTTTTTTGGCAACCATGGTACGAGGGGGTAGGGTGGTTAATTAAAGCGGAACTCTTCTTGCCATGGCGAGTGGAGGAAAATTGTCCCCATGGCCCCAAAAAAAAAGGCCCCAGGAACCAGGCCCCGAAGGCAAAAGGGACCATGCTCAGGGCGGGGGAGGGGGCCCGGGGCCCCCCAAGCCAAGTTTGGGGGCCGCAGGGGCAGAGGCCCCCACCCCTGACTGCTTACACCCAGGGCGGGATGGACCCCTTAAACCCGCAGGCGGCCCCGGGAGGCACTCCCCAAACCCACGACCGTGGGTGGGCGCCCGAGCTGATTTTTGCGATACCAGCAGGGGGCCAAAGAACAGCGAGGGGGCTGAGATAAACCCAGCGCCCCAAACCCCGCGAGAGGCCCAGAGGCCCAAACGAGAGGCCGAAGAACCGACGGGGGGCTGAGGACCCGAGCCCCAGCGGGAAGCCCAAGCGCAGAGAGCCCTTTAGGGTGGAGATGGGTTCCCGGGAGGGCAAAGCCCTCCCCAGCCCAGAGCAGTGGGGCCCACAGCGTAGAGTCCCAAGCCCCGGCCGGAGCACTTTCCCTTTTCTGGAAAGGGGCGGAGGCTTTGGGAAAATTTTTCGCGGGGCCCTTTTAGGGAAATTTCCCAAAGTACCGGGTGCCTGCCGACCAAAGGGGCCCGGTACTTTAAAACCCCCCCCAAAAGGGCAAAGCTTTGGGGGCGTTCGCTTTTTCCCCCGCGCCAAAATCAAGACATGGGCTATGAGGGCCCTCAAACAGGGCCGGGTCGCCAAGTACCAAACTAACCCCGGGGGTTTTACCGAAAAAAAGTTTCCGGGAAATCCAAAAGGGGCCCCCACGGGCAGTTTTTAAAACGATGTGGGCAAGGGCTCGGAACAAATTTTTACCCGGGAAACCATGGGGCTGTCAGTTGACACCTTTTGAGGAGCTGAAAGGGCCCGATGATTAAAGACCATTCCGCATCTGTGCCCAGCTGAGGTTTCCCACAGGGTTTATCCTGGACCCAGAAACCCAAAAGGGCGGGGGTCCCCAAAAGCCCCCCGGAAACGCCGACAGCTATGAGGGCCCAAACCGGGAAAACCCCAGGGCGGAAGGTTTCCCCGCCACCCCCGGGGAGGGGGTAAGCCTGCAACCCCAAACCCCCGTGCCCCCCCCAGTCGTCCCTCGGAGGCACTATCCCCTTTGCCAGCGCCAGGGGGGGCCCAATCAGGCCCCCCCAGTGTTTTTTTTCCCCGTAAAAGGATGGCACAAACAAACGCCCCCTGCCCCCGAGGCAAAGAACCCCCCAGCCAAGGCCTTCCCGGGGCCCAAAGCCCCTTTCTTTTTGGGGGGGGGGGTTTTGGTGGGGAGGGTTGAAAGACAACGGCACCCGTCCGCGGGGGGCCCGTCTTTCCCACAGGGCCCCAAAACCCGGGGCTGAGCGAACCCCCATCCGACCCCAACTGGCGGCCCCCAAAGTTTATTCCGGGGGAAAACCCCAACCCGTAAAAGGGGGTTGGGGGGCGTCCCCTACCCCTTTCCGATAGCCCAGTTTTTTATTGATGGGGAACCCGGGGCGGGGTGAAGGAGGTGGGGGTGTCCCAAAAAAATGCCCGTGATGTTTTTTTGGGG
>JARQOD010011179.1:0-24463 GCA_033576555.1 Oophaga sylvatica
AAAAATTCTGACAAAATGACAGCATTGATTGTGCAAGAATGGACTGCTATCAGTCAGGATTTGGTCCAGAGTGATTGAGAGGCATGCCGGGAGAATTGCAGAGGTCCTGAAGAAGAAGGGTCAAACACTTCAAATATTGACTTGCTGCATTAACTCATTCTAACTGTCAATATAAGCTTTTGTTACTCATATGTTTGCAATTATTATATTTCTGTCTGTGTTAAAAACATGTCAAACACACATAAAAACCGAGGGCAGCAGATCATGTGAAAATATAATATTTGTGTCATTCTCAAAACTTTTGGCCATGACTGTATACGTCCCTTATGCTGCTGCTGCAAAAAAAAAAAATGACATACTCACCTCTCGTCGCTGGGGCCAGGTGCCGGTGTCCTGAGCAGGCGGTGATACTGGCGCGCTTGGGGGAACAGGTGCCGGTGTTACCGCTCGCTTAGGACCCCGGCACCTGAGATATTTACCTGTCCTCTCCCCACCGCTGCGCGCTGCTCCCTCATCCGACTCCTTTGGCTGTGAATGATCAGGCAGGGGGCGCGGCGGCGCCACTAACGAATCATCGCGCCCTCTGCATGATCATTCACACCCAGAGGAGTCTGACGAGGGAGCAGCGTGCAGCGGTGGAACGGGACAGGTAAATATCGCTATACTCACCCCTCCGCCGGCGCGGTCTCTGCAGCCTCTCCTCTTCTCCCGGCGGTTCCGCAGCGCTTCAGTCCTACAGCGGTCACGTGGAACCGCTTATTAAAATCATGAATATGTGCATATTCATGACTTTAATGAGCGGTACCATGTGACCTCTGCAGGAAGGAGCCGGAGATCGTGGGAGAAGCAGGGGGGCTGCATAGACCGCGCCGGCGGAGGGGTGAGCATGATCCGACACTCCCACTCCCCCTCCCCCACCGACCCCGTATATGACCCGCGTATAAGCCGAGAGGGGGACTTTCAGCCCTAAAAAATGGGCTAAAAATCTAGGCTTATACACGAGTATATACGGTAGCTGCCTCTTTTTCAAGGTACCAAAGGTAATTGAACAGCTATCTCAAAAGCTATTCAATGGGCTACTCCCTCGTTAATCCATTATCAATTACCGTATTTTTCAGACGATAAGACGCACCGGACTATAAGACGCACCCAGGTTTTAGAGGTGGAAAATAGGGAAAAATATATTTGAAGCAAAAAATGTGGTAAAATATTTAATAACATACTATTATATGTGGTGTTATTATATATAATAGTATGTTATTATGTTGGAAGCTACGGGTAGGAGATGGTGCTGCGGGACCAGTGTGGTGTCTGTAAACTACTATGTGAAGACGCTGGAGGGTGAGTATAAGGCGGGGTCACACATGCGAGAAACTCGCACGATTTTGTGTGAGTCTCTCGCATGAACACCCGGCACTGCCGCGGCACTCAGACTGGAGCGTGCGGCTGCATAGAAATACATGCTGCATAGAAATAGAGACAGATGATAGAGACAGAGATGATAGAGACAGAGTTGAAAGAGACAGATGATAGAGACAGAGATGATACAGATGATAGAGACAGAGATGATAGAGACAGAGATGATAGAGACAGAGATGATAGAGACAGAGATGATAGAGACAGAGATGATAGAAATGTGATACGTATGCATTTCATGTGCGCATGATGCGCTGCACAAAAAAACGCAAGTGTGAAAAGTAGCCTAACCTTTTAATTAATTCTCTGTTGCACAGTGTGTCTGAAGGACCTGTGATGACATCTTGAAGAGGCAGGGCTTTGGTCATGTGATGCTTCAGCCCGCCCTCTTCATGACCTCATCACAGGTCCTCCACAGGAGCATTCAGCATGGCATTAGCACAGCCCCTGTGCTGTCAGGTATGCGATGTCTCCTGCTGCACTCTGCTCCTGCCGCCTCCTTCTCCTTTAGACACCGATCTGCCAGCTGCTGCAGGAATCAGGCGCTGGGGAACCATGTGGCTCTGTCATCTGCTGCTCCCCGCTCATGCTCAGCTGATAGGTGGGCGGGGAAGCTGCTGATTAATATTCACTGCACTTAAGTAGGGACCAGGGGTTTCCCCAGCGCTTGTTTCCTGCAGTGGAGGGGATATTTTCCTGCCTCCTGCTGATCCCCCTCCACTGCTGCTCCCTGCCCCCCTCCCCACATTGTTAAAATCCGACCATAAGACGCACCCACACTTTCCTCCCAAATTTGGAGGAAAAAAAGTGTGTCTTATGGTCCAAAAAATGGTAAGCCTGTAAAAGGTCTGGAGCTTATTCCAGTTGTGGCATTTGCATTTGGAGCTGTTGCTATGATCCCACAATATGCAGTCAAAGGAGCTCTCAATGGAAGAGAAACAGACTATCATTAAGCTAAAAAAAAATATCCATCAGAGGGCAGGAATTTTAGGAGTGGCCAAATCAACAGTTTGGTACATTCTAACATTCTACAAAAAAAAAGCGCACTGGTGAGCTTGGAAACTCAAAAAAAGACCTGAACGTCCATGGAAGACAACAAATGGTGGATGATGCAGAACCCTTTCCATGGTGAAGAAAAAACCGCTTCACAACATCCACGCAAGTAAAGAACACTCTTCAGGAAGTAGGTGCTTCAGTATATAAGTCTTCTATTTATGGTAGACTTTTTTTAAAGCAAATACAGAGGGTTTACCACAAGGTAAATAAGTAAGGTGCAAACCATTAATCAGCCTTAAAAGTAGACAGCCGATTAGACTTTGCCAAAAAATAAACAAAAAGAAGCCAGCTTAGTTTTGCAAAAAGTATTATTTGGCAGATGAACGAAGATAACCTGTACCAGAATGATGAAGAAAGTATGAAGAGGGCTTGGAACGGCTCACTAGCCAAAGCACACCACATCCTATGTAAAACATGGTGGAAACAGTATGATGGCATGGGCATGCGTGGCTTCCAATGGCACTGGGTCACTAGTGCTTATTGGTGTTGTGATGAAGACAGAAGCAGCCCGGATAATTTTCTGAAGTGTACAGGGCTAGACTTTCTATTCATACTCAATCAAAATAATGTGCAAGGTTAGGGGTTTATTGGACGGCGTTTCACAGTACGGATGGACAATGACCCAAAGCATATGCGAAAGCAACTCAAGAGTTTAAGGCAAGAAGTGGAATATTGTGCAATGGCCGATCAATCACAGGAAACTCAACCCCATCAAGCATACATTTCACATGCTTACCGTATATACTCATGTATAAGCCGACCCGTGTATTTAAAACGACCCCTAATTTTGCCACATAAAACTGGGAAAACTTATTGACTCGCGTATAAGCCCAGGGTGGAAAATGCAACAGCTACTGGTAAATTACAAAAAAAAATAGATACCAATAAAGTAAAATTAATTGAGACATCAGTAGGTTAAATGTTTTGAATATACATATTGAATCAGGAGACCCATATAATGCTCCATACAGTTAATGATGGGCCCCATAAGATGCTCCATACAAAATATCCCCATATAATGCTCCATAAAGGTTAATAATGGCCCCATAAGATGCTCCATAGAATAATATGCCCCATATGCTGCTCTATAAAAGTTATACTCCATAAGAGCTCCATATATTTTATGCCCCATATGATGCTCCATAGATTATGCCCCCATAAGATGCTCCATAGATTATGCCTCCATGCGATGCTCTATAGATGATGCCCCTATGATGCTCCATAGATTATGCCCCCGTATGATGCTCCATAGATTATGCCCCATATGATGCTCCATAGATTATGCCCCCATAAGATGCTCCATAGATTATGCCCTTTAAGATGCTCCATAGATTATGCCCCCATAAGATGCTCCATAGTACAGGCCCATATGATCCCCTATAGATTAGGTCCCCAAAAGATGCTCCATTGTATAGGCCCCATATGATGCCCCATAGATTATGCCCCCATAAGATGCTCCATAGTATAGGTCCCTATGCTGCCGCTGCAAATAAAAAAAAATGACATACTCCCCTCTCGTCGCTGGCTCGGGCCCTGGCCCCTGAGATATTCACCTGTCCCTGGTCCCACCGCTGCGCGCCGCTGTCTTCTGGGGTCCTGCGGAAATGAATGCTCATGCAGAGGGCGCGGCGCGCACTAACTATGTCATCGCGCCCTCTGCCTGGACATCACAGCCAGAGGACGAGGAGGTCAGAGCAGCGCGCAGCGGTGGACGGGGACAGGTGAATATCGCTTAAAACTTACCCCCTCCTGGAGCGTCTCTGCAGCCCCGCTGCTTCTCCTGCAGTCTCCGACATCTATCCCTTCCTACAGCGGTCACGTGGTACCGCTCATTAAAGTAATGAATATGTGCATATTGATGACTTTAATGAGCGTTACCACGTGACCGCTCCAGAAAGGAGCCTGAGATTGTGGGAGAAGCAGGGGGGCTGCAGAAACGCGCTGGCGGGGGGGTAAGTATGATCTGACACCCCCGCTACCCCTCCCCGCTGACCCCCTGGCGTATATGACTCGTGTATAACCCGAGAGGGGGACTTTTAGCCTTAAAAATGGGCTGAAAATTCGGCTTTACCGAGTATATACGGTAAGACAAAACTTAAGGCAGAAAGACCTACAAACAAGAAACAACTGAAGTCAGCTGCACAAAGAATCATTAAAGGAGGAAAACCGTTGTTTGCCTGAAGTCTGGAAGCCATAGGACGTCACCAGTCATTGCTGCAAAGGATTTTCTGCAAAGTATTAAAAGAAATATTATTTATGGTAAAGTTAATTTGTCTAATTAGATATGAGCCCTGGAGGAGGTCGTAGAAAAATGGTTACAATTCCTAAATGTTTCACAGATGTTATTGTTAAAACTACCTGAAAGCCTACAGTAATGTAATCTGGAGGTTACCAATGGATGTTTCTGGTTTTACATCTAAGTTTTTTTGTTCAATAGAGAATGTTTATATGTTACAAGATGCATACAGTATGTTTTAAAGACAAAAATACACGTGATAAATATCCTACTTGATAAAAATAATCCCCAAATCGTCATAGTGCCTGTAAGTGCACCCCATATGCTAAAATACATATTGGAAATAGCGAATCAGTTATATAAGAGAAAAAAAGAGAACCTGAGTCTTTTGCTAATTAGTAAAAAATGATTAAACTTTATTAAATATAATTAACACACATATGTGCGAGATAAAAGAGAAAGAATTCTGGAGCAGAGATACGTGATGTACATACAAATACAAAATCAGTGACATATAAACCCAAATAACCACGAGTGCCTGGCATGCCACTAGAAGGCGGTTAGGTATAAAGTTTACTGATGTCCCATAATGCTAACCAAGGTTGATATGCTTACGACAAGCCATTATTTAGATCTAAGTCAACAATCCCAATTACTAATGTAATAAAAAAATCCAAGGAGAAGGAAAGGTTAGTGTTTAAGTTTATCCCAAAAGGTAACTGCATGAGTTGGATTTATTGCAAGTGCATTAGGAGAAATCAATTGCTGACACTAGAGGTAAACTGTGACCACAGAGCAGAGATAATCAAACTCCTTTGGTGATGAGAGACTAGAAGCAATAAGGGCAAAGCAAAGAAAAAATAGACCGCAATGGGGCGTGAAGAGTTAATAATTAACCTGCATGAAGCGCGATATGCCAGGACACCCGGTCCCCTACGTACGTTTCGGTACACTTCTTTCTTCAGGGGGCGTGGCTTTTAAGGTCAAATGTCCCTAGATATATATCCGGCTCCACCCGGGCACATGAGCAGCTTTGGACTAATCAGGATGAAATAACGGCGCATGCGCACTGCCACCGCGGCCATCCATGTGAGCGCGTCATCCTGTCGGACATGCCAGGTCGCGTGGGGCGGCCCGGCTCCTGGCCATTACCACGCAACCTAACAAGCCATAAGATAGGAGACCACACAGAGGAGGAAACCCAGGGGGAGACACCGCGCATGCACACACATCCCAAATAAGGTGCCTGTGCTAAATAAGGTGTCTACGATGGCCTTAAATAAATTGAAGATATATGATGGCATTATGACTTTCAATTACATTGCACATACAAAATATGCTTTTATGACAAGAAAAAATACATATCAAATACAATACACATCATTATAGCATAGAAAACAGATACAAGAGAAACACATGTAATTACTGGCAAAAAAAAAAGGGGGGAGGGGGAAGTGAAAAGTTCTCCATGTATTGTTCTGTCCAGGGGAATTGTGCCATAAAGTATGTTCTCCCAACGATATTTGACTGATTTTCCAAGATGCATTCATAGAAGAAATTAGTTGCATTTCACAAGCAGGGTTTAATAGACAACGGACACCATGACCAGATGTTAGAGACTATTAGTCACTGGAAAAAATGGACATAGACAGAATTAATATAGTTAAAAACAATAATTAAAAAGCCATAAAAATGAACAAATGACAGAAGACGGCAAGGGCAAAGAGATGGTAATTATATCTAGATTATGTAAATAGGTCACAAAAGGAGGCGATTCCCTGTCATTTATTTAAACCATTAGGGGACATTGTCCCCAAAAGGGTTTAATCCTCCTACATTCTTTTTGACCCAAGAGACGCTTAATATTTCCCCCTGTAATCCCATACTGGAAAATGCTGAATGCCTCTGACCGTGAAGGATTTGGGGTTAGACTGGTGGAAGAGTTTTTTAATGTCTCTGTATTTTTTTTTAGGTGGTTAGACCCGTATCTGTAGGCCAATATGTCCCTGACATGCTCCCTTGTGCGCGTTTTTTAGTTGAGTGATCTTAGGCCAACATATATTTTTTGACAGCAACAAGTAGCATAAATATATCATTTGTGTAGTTGTAGACATGGTGGAATCGTGCCTTTCTTAAAAATTTATAGTGAAAGAGGCCTTATTACCTAGGGGACTTAGAGTCCAGGTATTTCCTTCATTTGAGGTGGATGATCTTGTGTTCCGTCAAAATAGGAGGCTCTGGCCAATAATGTTTCAAGGGCTTCATGGAACTTCTGGCACAACTGAATAAGGAAACTTTAGAATCTCTGGATGCAGAGATTGAAATTATTCAAAACAAATTAAAACAGGAACTATCAGATAATGATTTACAAGCATTACATCGGGAAATAGAAATTGAGTTCCTAAAGTGGGAAAAAAGAGATTTGCACAACTAATTTCTTCTATGATATTGCATCTTGGAAAATCAGTCAACATCGTTGGGAGAACATACTTTATGGCACAATTCCACTGGACAGAAGAATACATGGAGTACTTTTCACTTTCCTTCCCCCCCCCTTTTTCTTTTGCCAGTTAATTACTTACATATTGTTTCTATTGCTATAATGATGTGTATCATATTTGATATGTAATTTTTCTTCAAATGAAGAAAAGGGAAGTTTTACTATCATAAAATACTCATATTTTTATTAAACAATTATTTTAAAATACAAACCAATACCAAAAGTATAAACATATATGTGAATGGGGACTACAAATGCAATAGAATAAGCATAGCAAGCCTAAACAGGGTATAGAGGTACCAATAGGATAAATATGACAATATATATGAATTATTTGTTGCTGCTTTTGAAATCGGCGTGCACACCTGCTATATAGCGCAGCATACCAATTTTTCATAAAAAATCAAATTTTACCTCCCAAAAATATCCAGCATATGATCGCAAAAATAGCAGCTCCTAAATACCATGTGGCCTAAGAAAGTGCATTTTATTCGTATTGGTTTGTATTTTAAATAATTGTTTAATAAAATATGAGTATTTTATGATAGTAAAACTTCCTTTTCTTCATTTGGAGTATTTTGGAGGTATCATTGATAGGCAGTCCGCTTTATGTATGAATTCATTATGTAATTTTTCTTGTCATAAAAGCATATTTCCAGGACGTCCCTCCTGACAGCACCCTGGAGGACGTCCTCCTTCTCCTTGCAGGGACAGGAAAGCACACAAGAGGTTAAAAGGCCACTCCACCCCCTCTACCTCAGTGTTTCCCTGTCCCTGCATGGAGGGACACACAGGAGGAAGCGCAGCGGCGCTACTTTTCCGGAGGGCTGGGGAGGGTACGACGCGGTCAGGACCCGATCCCTTGGGGAGCAGCCCAGGCTCGAAACTTCCCGGAGGGGAGTCCCTCGACCGCAGAGACCAGGCAGCGGACGGCGCCTGGAAAGAGTCGTTCCTCCCCAAGGGGAGGCTCTCGACTCTACGATCTGACAGGCGCGCTGGTGTGCGCGCTCCGCAGGAGGTAAGAACACTTCCGGGCGGGCGGCAAGGAGGAATCATCGGCGGTGGCGGCAGAGCGGCGTGCGTTCCACTGTGGAACGCAAAGGTAACTATTCCACTTCCGGGTCATTGATCTGGGTGCAGCATGGATCATTTAAAAGCGCCGACAGTAAAGAAACGCTCGCCACCAGACAAGCCAGTGTCTTTTTCTAAGGGGGAAAAGACCAGCTGTGGAATAATGGAGGATGGATCTGTCTAGGGAGGGGTAAGATCGCGGAAAGCGCGGGCAAAACCCCACTGTTAGCCAGACTTGATCTCTGGTAGATTCCTGGAATAATAGACTGACTGTCCCTAATCTATAAATTATAGGATAAGGGTCGGCAACAGCTCCCAATCTACAGTGGAAAATCGAGCAAATCGGTTTCAAAATCCAATAGATGCCCCATTTGCCATGTGAAATTAGCAAGTTCCTTAAGAAAGCCTCTGCAAGCCTTGTACTTCCAAGGTTATGGAAGGGGAGCAATCGTCTCTTCGGGATGAAATGAGGGCCATGATACGAGAGGAAGTGCAGGCTTCCATATCCGATATTTCTAAGCAACGTCCGTCTAGTCCGAGACAGGATCGTAAGCGAGTAAGATGGGAGATGGATTTAGATTAATCAGACGGGAGTTCAGAGGATCAACCTGTACAGATGGAAGAGGATCTTGTGAAGAGGGTGAACTTCCACGGATATACAGGATCAAAATAGGAAATATCTATTCCAGGTTGAAGACACGGATGAACTAGTGAAGGCTGTTAGAGATACTATGTGTGGCGCTTCCCACGGCTGTGGGGCGCCGGGACATGGCATAGCTTGCCTAGCTAGCCAATGCTCCCAGCCGCCAGTCCACGACGACGTGAGGCTGGGTCCCAGATGATAAGAGAATGTGGACCCACTGGACCACGGAGGGAGACCCGGGCCTGCCCGGCTAGGGAAGGGCAGCGACCGGGATCCGTGGCAGCTGAGCATGTGGGCAAGGTGGCGACCTGCAGGACTAGACAACACCGCACAACTTCAGGTAAGAAGAAACATAAAGTTTACTTAAAGAAACACAGTACATAAACAGAACATAAGACCGGGCTCCCAATTCCGCACATCAGAGAAGGGTACAGACTCGAATCCATGACGAGTGTTGGAGGACATCCGGGTAGATGCAGTCCAGGGTTATCTGGCACGGGCATCTTGGAGGGCCCTCTCTCTCAGGCCTTGGCGTAGCACAGGCTCAGCAGGAGAACATCAGACACCGACCTCAGACAGACTTCAGACGATGGCGGGGCCCATCACGGGTTGATGAAGTCCAGGATATCTGGCACGGGCATACTAGTATGGCCTCACTCTCAGGCCTCGGGCGTAGCACAGGCTCAGCGGGTGAACATCAGACACCGGCCCAGGACGAACGTCAGACGATGGCGGGGTCATCACGGGTTGATGAAGTCCAGGGTCATCTGGCACGGGCATACTAGGACGGCCTCTCTCTCAGGCCTCAGGCGTAGCACAGGCTCAGCAGGAGAACATCAGACACCGACCCAGGACGACGTCATCACAGGGTAGACCAAGGAGGAAACCGGCAGGACATCGGAACATCGGGAAAACACGGACTGGATCTCGGGGGAGTCAGGAACACAGACAGGAACACGGAACTGGAACATCAGGAACACGGATTGGGTCACAGGGAGTCAGGAACACAGACAGGAACACGGACTGGAAGATCGGGAAAACACGGATTGGGTCTCAGGGACACGGACTGGAACACAGGCATCGGACTCCGGACATAGGGTACCGATCAGCAGGCTCCGGACATCAGGTAGAGATGGATAGGACCCGGACATCTGGCAGCGACCTGAAAAGGAACCCCAGCGGTCTGGTGCAAGCCCCGCCAGGCTCAACGGGAGCTGGCCGGGGATTTGCACAGAGGCTGAGTACAGAGTAACAGAAAACTCAGCACACACCGGATCCTCCTTCCAAGTGAACTCAGGTTTTTATAGCAAGGATTCACAGTCACTGGCACAGGGTTCTGGACAGGCGGGGTTTGTCACAGCAAGCGAACAAGGAAGTCTCTGGGCAGGCAGGTTGTAATGGTAAGTAACCGAGGCAGTCTCTGGACAGGCAGGTTGTCATGGCAAGTGACCAAGGCAGTCTCTGGGACAGGCAGGTTGTACGGCAAGTGACCAGGCAGTATCCGGACAGGAAGGTTGTCACGGCAAGTGACCAGGCAGTCTCCGGGCAGGCAGGTTGTCACGGCAAGTGACCAGGCAGTCTCTGGGCAGGCAGGTTGTCACGGCAAGTGACCAGGAAATCTCTGGGCAGGCAGGTTGTCACGGCAAGTGACCAGGCAGTCTCTGGGCAGGCAGGTTGTCACGGCAAGTGACCAGGCAGTCTCTGGGCAGGCAGGTTGTCACGGCAAGTGACCAGGCAGTCTTGGGAGGCAGGTTGTCACGGCAAGTGACCAGGCAGTCTTGGGCAGGCAGATTGTCACAGCAAGTGACCAGGCAGTCTCTAGACAGGCAGGTAATACGACCTGATATGGTGGAGCCTCCAGGTAGGCTGCAGTCGGATGGCAGATGATCGCTCCCAGGTGAGCGGGCAAGAGCCGGGGATCTCTGCAGATGATGTCCGAACTTCCGGATGGAGCTGCAGTCGGATGGCAGATGATCGCTCCCCAGGTGAGCAGGCAAGAGCGGGGACCTCTGCAGATGATGTCCGAACTTCTGGATGGAACTGCAGACGGATGGCAGACGGCAAGCCGAGAGGTAACAGGCAGGTAACTGGAATCAGGAGCTGATGGCTGAAACAGAGTTAGACTGCACAGGAACAACATTCAGGTACAGGATGCGATCCAGGATCAGGGATTCAGGTAATTAGACACAACAGGAACAGGCCTGGATATACAGCCTCCAGGAACGGCGATCTGGGTAATCAGCCCCCAGCATAGGCGGAAACACAAGACACAGTTCAGACATTCAGGTACCGGGTTAGATCCAGGATCAGGGAACAAGACACAGCAGGAACAGGGAATCAGCTCTCAGAGCTGATCAACTTCAGAGCAGGAGCTGAACACACAACCACATAAGGCTAGGTTCAGGGATTCAGTGTGGGGTTCATGTGAAGCTCTGGCAACGCCCACTAGGGTGGGGAACTTTATATATCAGCTGCTTCACAGCGATAGGCTGAGCAGTAATTCTAGTAACACCCAATCCACATAAAGCAGGACAGGTGTGGGCCGTGCCCCCTATGCAGAGCCAGACAGCACAAACAAGGGGAACCCAAAATGGCTGCTGCCAAACACGTAGTAAGTCATGCACCACTGCAGAGGACTTTGCAAGCTACGGACGGCCTTCACAGCAAGTCAGGAACCGCACATGCGGGCGGTCATGCAAAGCAGCGGAGCCACTCACGCAAGTCGGGTACGCAGCAGAGCGGGAACTGAGCAGCATCCATATAGGTAACAGACAACAGTATCCCAGCTGGTTAGAGGGAAAGGAGCAAAAGGGTTAATGCAAAAAACATGCAGAGTAACGCTGGAAAACAAGTACAGAATACCAGCGTTACAGTTCCCCCTCCTCAGAACCCTCTTCTGAAGACCAAGTAAAAAAAAATTCCCCAGAAAATTCACTTGGGTTTGGCGGTAAGTCCCATAGTTCACAATAAGGCAGCTAGTTAATAGCTCGAAAAGTCCGAAACCGCTGACCAAGCGGGGAATCGAGCCATCTAGTCCATTACCGTGTGGGGACCAAGTAGTCTAGTTCGCACATCAGGTGGTGCTTGGAGAAAGTCCTGCAGACCGCACATGCTCAGCGGAGTCCATGGCCAGAGCTTTCTGTGGCGCTTCCCACGGCTGTGGGGCGCCGGGACATGGCATAGCTTGCCTAGCTAGCCAATGCTCCACGCCGCCAGTCCACGACGACGTGAGGCATGGGTCCCAGATGATAAGGAATGTGGACCCACTGGACCACGGAGGGAGACCCGGGCCTGCCGGACTAGGGAAGGGCAGCGACCGGGATCCGTGGCAGCTGAGCATGTGGGCAAGGTGGCGACCTGCAGGACTAGACAACACCGCACAAACTTCAGGTAAGAAGAAACATAAAGTTTACTTAAAGAAAACAGTACATAAACAGAACATAAGCCCGGGGGCTCCCAATTCCGCACATCAGAGAAGGGTACACGACTCAGAATCACTGACGAGTGTTGGAGGACATCACGGGTAGATGCAGTCCAGGGTTATCTGGCACGGGCATACTTGGACGGCCTCTCTCTCAGGCCTTAGGCGTAGCACCAGGCTCAGCAGGAGAACATCAGACACACGACCTCAGACAGACTTCAGACGATGGCGGGGGGTCATACGGGTTGATGAAGTCCAGGATCATCTGGCACGGGCATACTAGTATGGCCTCACTCTCAGGCTCGGGCGTAGCACAGGCTCAGCAGGAGAACATCAGACACCGGCCCAGGACGAACGTCAGACGATGGCGGGGTCATCACGGGTTGATGAAGTCCAGGGTCATCTGGCACGGGCATACTAGGACGGCCTCTCTCTCAGGCCTCAGGCGTAGCACAGGCTCAGCAGGAGAACATCAGACACCGACCCAGGACAGACGTCATCACAGGGTAGACCAAGGAGGAACCGGCAGGACATCGGAACATCAGGAACACGGACTGGATCTCAGGGAGTCAGGACACAGACAGGAACACGGACTGGAACATCAGGAACACGGATTGGGTCACAGGAGTCAGGAACACAGACAGGAACACGGACTGGAAGATCAGGAACACGGTTTGGGGTTTCTCAGGGACACGGACTGGAACACAGGCATCGGACTCCGGACTTGGTACCGATCAGCAGGCTCCGGACATCAGGTAGAGATGGATAGGATCCGGACATCTGGCAGCGACCTAAAAAGGGAAACCCCCAGCGGTTGGTGCAAGCCCCGCCAGGTCAACGGGAGCTGGCCGGGGTTTTGCACAGAGGCTGAGTACAGAGTAACAGAAACTCAGCACACACCGGACTCCCCCTTCCAAGATGAACTCAGGTTATTATGCAAGATTCACAGTCACTGGCACAGGGTTTGGACAGGCAGGTTTGTCACAGCAAGCGACCAAGGAAGTCTCTGGGAGGCAGGTTGTAATGGTAAGTAACGAGGCAGTCTCTGGACAGGCAGGTTGTCATGGCAAGTGACCAAGGCAGTCTCTGGGACAGGCAGGTTGTCACGGCAAGTGACCAGGCAGTATCCGGACAGGAAGGTTGTCACGGCAAGTGACCAGGCAGTCTCCGGGCAGGCAGGTTGTCACGGCAAGTGACCAGGCAGTCTCTGGGCAGGCAGGTTGTCACGGCAAGTGACCAGGCAGTCTCTGGGCAGGAGGTTGTCACGGCAAGTGACCAGGCAGTCTCTGGGCAGGCAGATTGTCACAGCAAGTGACCAGGCAGTCTCTAGACAGGCAGGTATATTACGACCTGATATGGTGGAGCCTCCAGGTAGGCTGCAGTCGGATGGCAGATGATCGCTCCCAGGTGAGCAGGCAAGAGCCGGGGATCTCTGCAGATGATGTCCGAACTTCCGGATGGAGCTGCAGTCGGATGGCAGATGATCGCTCCCAGGTGAGCAGGCAAGAGCCGGGGACCTCTGCAGATGATGTCGAACTTTCTGGATGGAACTGCAGACGGATGGCAGACGGCAAGCGAGAGGGGAACAGGCAGGTAACTGGAATCAGGAGTGATGGCTGAAACAGAGTTAGACTGCACAGGAACAACATTCAGGTACAGGATGCGATCCAGGATCAGGGATTCAGGTAATTAGACACAACAGGAACAGGCCTGGATTACAGCCTCCAGGAACGGCGATCTGGGTAATCAGCCCCCAGCATAGGCAGAAACACAAGACACAGTTCAGAATTCAGGTACAGGGTTAGATCCGGGATCAGGGGTTCAGGTAATTAGACACAACAGGAACAGGCCTGGATATACAGCCTCCAGGAACGGCGATCTGGGTAATCAGCCCCAGCATAGGCGGAAACACAAGACACAGTTCAGACATTCAGTACCGGGTTAGATCCAGGATCAGGGAACAAGACACAGCAGGAACAGGGAATCAGCTCTCCAGAGCTGATCAACTTCAGAGCAGGAGCTGAACACACAACCACATAAGGCTAGGTTCAGGGATTCAGTGTGGATTCAATGTGAAGCTCTGGCAACGCCCACTAGGGCTGGGGAACTTTATATATGAGCTGCTTCACAGCGATAGGCTGGAGCAGTAATTTAGTAAACACCCAATCCACATAAAAGCAGGACAGGTGTGGGCCGCGCCCCCTATGCAGAGCCAGACAGCACAACACAGAGGGAACCCAACAATGGCTGCTGCCAAACCACAGTGTAAGTCATGCACCCTGCAGAGGACTTTGCAAGCTACGGACGGCCTTCACAGCAAGTCAGGAACCGCACATGCGGGCGGTCATGCAAAGCAGCGGAGCCACTCATGCAAGTACGGGTACGCAGCAGAGCCGGGAACTGAGCAGATCCATATAGGTAACAAGACAACAGTATCCCAGCTGGTTAGGGGGAAAGGAGCAAAAGGGTTAATGCAAAAAACATGCAGAGTAACGCTGGAAAACAAAGTACAGAATACCAGCGTTACACTATGCAGGTAGAAGAAACCGTGAAACCACAGTCCAGACAGGACTTAATGTTTGGGGGTCTTACGTTCCAGAGGAAAAGAGTGTTTCCTGTTAGCGATCACATCCGTATTTGATTATGGATGAATGGAAGGATGCGGAACGTAGACTTGTCTTAAACCGCGGGTTCAAAGGTCGTCTACCTTTTGATCCGGAAGATATAAGTTTATGGGAAGATATCCTAAGATTGATGTCCCAGTGGCGAGAGTAGCCAAAAAGACATCCATTCCTTTTGAAGACTCTTCAAGCTGCGTGATCTATGGACAGAAGAGCGGACATTCTGTTAAAGAGGGCATTGGAATCTTCGTCAGCCCTTATTAGACCAACATAGCAGCTACGTCGGTAGCCAGATCTATGGCTTTTGGATGGGTCAATTGGAAGATCATCTTTCCAATAAGACGCCTAGAGCAGATATTCTAGCTTCTTTGCCTTTAATAAAGTCTGCTACGGCATATCTTGCTGATTCTTCGGCGGAATCAGTAAGATTCGCTGCAAGAAATAGTTCACTATCTAATGCGGCTAGAAGGGCTTTTGGCTACGATCTGGTCTGGGGATAATGCATCCAAATCAAAATTATGTTCTTTCCCTTCTCAGGCTCAAAGGTTTTTGGTCCGGCGCTAGATGATTTCTTAGAATCCGCTTCTGACAAAAAGAAAGGTTTCCTGAAGAGAAACCAAAGCACCACAGCCCTTTCATAGAAGTTTCCCCCCTAGACGTCAACCTGACTTTAGGAGTCAGAGCAGGTCCTCTAGAGGAACGTATAGAGTTCCCTATAGTCAAAACGCAAGAAAACCTTCCTTTTCTTCATCCTCAAGGTCCAAGAGGCAATGACGCCAGAGTTATGGGGGGGAGGCTCAAATTATTTCTCAGAGGCCTGGGCTCAGGTTACCGTAAACCAGTGGGTTCTCAGAACCATCTTGGAAGGGTACAAAATAGAGCATTTATTTCCACCCCCCGAAGATTTTATTTCCCAACAGTAGTTCAGTGGACTCCCCCATGTGGGCGGACCTGCAGGACATGTTATGTTCAAAGGTCAAAATTTCCCGGTCCCACCAGAGGAAAGGGGGAAAGGTCATTACTCTTCCCTGTTTTCCATCCCAAAGCCGTCAGGGGGAACCCGAACCATTATAAATCTAAAACCCCAAACACTTTGTCAAATACAAGAGATTTCGAATGGAATCCATTCGCTCAGCAATTCATTAATAGACAGAGGGGCAGTCATGTGTACGCTCGACTTAAAGAATGCCTATTTTCAGGTTCCTATTCACCCTTCCTTCAGAAGGTTCTAAGATTTGCAGTGGAACTGCCGTCCCGACCAAACACTTCCAGTTCAGGGGCCCTTCCTTTCGGGCTAGCTTCGGCTCCCCGTATATTTACAAAACTGGTAGCGAGGTAGTGGCCTACCCGAGAAGTCAAGGAATAGTAATTGTTCCATATTTAGACGACTTCCTTATGATTGCAGAATCAAAAGAAGCTTTTTAAGAACCCGGAGGAACCGAACTATTGCAGTCCTAGAATTCCTAGGATGGGTAATCAATTTTGGGAGAAGTCGGATCTGATACCAGAATACAGAAAAATCTTTTTAGGGGTTCTATTAGACTCCAAAAGAAGAATATCCCTGTTACCCAAGGAAAAACAAGGAGAAGTGAAAACAAGTCAAAAGACTTTTAAAACGACGCACCTCCATAAGAAGCTATGAGGTTCTGGGCCTAATGACGTCTGTATCCCGTGTGTCAGATGGGCGCAATTCCATTCCAGAAACCCCTGCAGAGACAGATTCTTTCAACATGGGACCGGAATCATATGTCCCTAGACAAGAGAATGTCGCTTTCAAGAACGGTGAAGGAATCGTTGCTGTGGTGGATGCAACCTGTAAACCTCCAAACAGGTTGTCTATGGATCACCTCTCGTGTGTGGTGGTTTTCTACGGATGCCAGCGAGTGGGGTTGGGGTGGCCACTTAGAAGGAAGATTTTCCAAGGCAAGTGGCCCGATTATGTCAGAAGAAGATCTTCCAACTTCCGAGAATTGTTGGCAGTATGGGAGACTCTAAGACGAAACGAAGAGGTATTGGCCGGAAGACACGTCAGAATTTTGTCCGACAATGTTAAACGGTATCTTTTCTAAAACATCAAGGAGGGCCCAGACACTGTCAACTTCAGGATCTGGCGGGAGAAATATTTTCCTGGGCAGAAAAAAACAATTCTTTCAGTTTCGGCGGTACATCTAGAAGGTGCCCAGAACAATCTAGCAGACTATTTAAGTCGGAAGGAGGTTTGTCCAACAGAGTGGGAGCTCAACAAGGACATTTTTTCCCGGAGCTGTGCCAGCGTTGGGGGACCCCGAATATAGACCTCTTCGCAAGAAGGAAAAAATTCGAAGGTTCCCAGGTTTACTCTCTAGACCCGCTAGAGGCCCGGAAGGAATAGATGCGTTCAGCCAAGTCTGGAACGAACCTCTCTCATACGCCTTTCCACCACTTGCACTCATTCAGCGGTCCTCAGAAAGATCAGAGAAGACCGAGCAAGGGTAATCCTAGTAGTGTAATGTATGTAGTACAGTTCATATAGCGTCTTGTGCTTGGGTGCGATGAAAATACATTTAGACACAGGTTTGATATAGAAAGTCTTGTATTACTTCATACAAGTTGGCAAAAATAGTCACACAGTTTGCAGACACAGAAGCAGGAGACACAGCAGGCCCGAGTAATCTAAGCTCAGCAATCACTCTCCACAACAGGTTCAGGATCTTTTCTCTGTTACCGTAAGTCCATGCAAACGTGGTCTTTCAAAGAGCGGGTTCAGAGTCCACAAGTGCTTCAGAGTTCCTCAGTAGGAATAGCTGGGTACAAGGTCCAAGGCTTTAGGAGTCAGGTCACAGGTTCCTGCAGGCTAGATTCTGAAGCACTGATTGCTCAGCTGTGGCTGCTTAAGAAGCAAAAGGAGAGAATCAGGGCGGGAACATGCAGCTGGAAACTCCATTTTGACTGAGGGCAAGATAGCTGCAGCAAGACAGAAAGTAAAATGGCGACGAACAAACTGAGTTTCAGGAACATGTACACAGAACTTACATTACCCCCCTTAGGGACAACCTCCGATAACCTCAGGCCAGGCTTGTGTGGGTACCTCTGATGAAACTGACGGAGCAAGCGAGGAGCATAACGTTATTGACTGGTTCCCATGAGTTGTCCTCCACTGGGTAGCCCTGCCATTTAATCAGATATGTAACTGATTTCTATACAAACCTGGAATCTAAATTCCTTTCCCACAAATTCTTCCTGACCATCGACTAGCACTGGGTCAGGGCAAGGAGAACGTCAGGAAACGTATTGGGTGTCGCAGCCTTTAGTAGGGATACATGAAGACAGGGTGAATTCTCATAGTTCTGGGCAGTTGAAGACGACAAGCAACGGCACTTATAATTTTATTGATTTTATAGGGTCCAATGACTTATGTCCCAACTTAGACGATGGAATCCTTAACTTAAGATTTCTGGTTGACAGCCAGACCAAGTCTCCTACCTTGAAAGCTGGTGCAGGTTTACGAAATTTATCTGCTGCTTTCTTGTCCTTTCCTGAGCCGATTCCAGATTCTCCTTTAGAAGATCCATATTCTTCTGTAAAGACGTGATTCTTTCAGCCACTGCTGGTAAAGGCGTTTCTATTGGAAATCGTGGTAGAAATGTTTGGATGATAACCTGTTAGAGTAAAAAGGAGACTGCTTAGTGGAGGCACTCTGAGAGTTGTTATACAGAGAACTCAGCTAATGGAAGTAGATCCACCCAATCATCCTGTAGGTGGCAGATAAAGCAGCGGAGATACTGCTCCAGGGTTTGATTGGTTCGTTCGGTCTGTCCATTAGTCTGGGGATGAAAAGCAGAAGAAAGGTTTACTTTCATGTCCAATGCTGCACAGAAATTTTGCCAAAACCTAGAAGTGAATTGCACCCTCGATCCGAAATAACCTCATCCGGTACTCCATGTAAGCGAAACACATCTTTAATCATCAAATCTGATGTCTGTTTTGCAGTGGGTAAGCCGACACAAGGGATAAATGAGCTGCTTTGTTAGACGGTCAACCACCACTAGAATGGTGTTTTCCCTTGAGAGGTTGGTAACTCCACAATGAAGTCCATAGAAATGGATCCCCGGGCGGGCGGGGTGGGAAGAGGCTGTAACAGCCAGTTGGTGAGGAGCGAGGTGTTTTGCATCTTGACAGACTTCACATGAAGTGACATAGTTTAAAAACATCCTTCCTGCAGTGGGCCACCAAAAGAAACGAGAGAGAAATTCCTGTGTCTTTAGAATTCCTCTATGCCCAGCTATCTTGGAATCGTGAATGAGTTGCAATACTCTCAATCTGACTGTTTTCAGGAATATACAGGCGTTGTCCCTGAATCCACACACCATTCTTAAAGCCAAGACTTGTCCCTTGGGGGTTGTGCAAAAAAGGGAAACCGCAGGTTGCTTCCTTGTGTCCTTAAGTAGGTCTTGATTTGAATTACTCCTAGGAATCTAGAGTAGGAAGAATAGTCTTAGGAGGATTAATTGAGTTCTCTGCTGAGTAAATCCTAGAGGTGCATCAGCCTTTCCATTGCGCGTCCTGGTCTATAAGAAATGATAAAATTAAATTTGTTTTAAGAAAGTTTTCCCGAGCCTGGCGAGGAGTCGGCACTTGCCGACCTGATAAACTCAAGGTTACGATGGTCTTTGGACGACTATTTTGCTGTGCAGCTCCCTGAAGAAGGTTCTCCATTCTTTGAAGGCGGCAATAATGCCAACAACTCTTATTGCCCACATCGTAGTTCCTCTCAGCCGAAAAAATGTGGGAAAAGAAGGCACGGGATGAAGACATTTTTCTCACCTGTTTTTTTGAGAGAGTATGCTCCACGGCACAGTCTTTAAGCTCCACCTTATTAATGAAGGCAAAGCTCGGGGTTGGGATGTACTAGGATAGGTGCAGTGGAAATTTATCTTTTAGACGGGAAAATGCTTTCCCGGGGTTGGGGAGTCCGGAGAACCAGACTTTTCCGGGTGTTGGTGATAGGTGACACTACCTCAGAGAAATTTCTTTTGAAAGTCTTTGAAGTTGGCAACCGTGAAGCGCTGTCCCCCTTTTACATTTCTAGGACTTGGCCATCCTTGATGGCTTGGGTTTGCTTTCCCTCCATACTAATTCCCTTTTGTTTGACAGTACTAAACCCCCGAAATTAATTGTCCTTGAATTCACACTTTTCAAGTTTGATGTAAAGATGATTTTGTTTTGACGTTTTCCAAACCATTCTCCATGTCCATGATGTTCCTCTGTGGAGTTAGAAAAAATTAGTATCATCCAAATAAATTACCCGAATGTATCAGGAGTCTCTGAAGTGTCATTCACCAAGTGTTGGAAAGTGGTGGGGCGGTACCAGACCAAAAGGCATAACTAATATTCAAAGTGTCCATAGCGTGACCTGAATGCGTCTTCCATTCATCCCCAGGTCTAATACGGACTAAGTTTAGGCCCCACGAAGATCTAGTTTAGGAAAATTTGGCATGTCGCACTCTCTCCAATAACTCGGGATTAAAGGCAATGGATAAGGTTTCTAATGTAACCTTATTGAGTTCCCTATAGTCTAGTGGTCTCGAGATCCATCTTTCTTCTTTACAAAGAAGATGGGTGCACTGCAGGGTGAAGGGGGCGTATGAACCCCCTTGGCTAGATTTCGTCTATGTAACCCCTTTAAAAACCTTTAGTGGGGCCCCCCCAGGGGGTAGATCTTACCAAAAGGTTTCTGCTGGGGAAAATTTTTCAATTAAAAATCTTGGGGAGGGAGGGGAAGTGGTCAGCGTTTTCTTTCAAAAAAATCACATACCCCGGTATACAGCGGTAGTTGGGGGACTGCTGGTTCCTTTAGGAACAGAGCAAGCAAAAACTTTTGGACTCATCTGTTTCTCGGAAAAGTGAATTTCCCCTTGGTTCCCCCTTTTAATGGTAGGTTCTGCCCCTGCAGCCATGGTCCCCCTAGAATAAGGGAAAAAGGGGGGGAGAAGAAAAACATAAAGGACATTTCTTTGGACTTTACCCTAAAACCCCAAAAAGGCTCTGTTTCCTGATACTGGTCCAACCCAAAACCATCCACACCCCTTAGGAACCCCACAATATCCCCGTTTCCAAAAAAACACCTTTTCCCTTGCCCCTGGCCCCCCCCCATTCTAGCTAGCTAGAAACCCAAGCTGAGAACCCCCGATTTTTATGGAAAGAAAAAAATGAGAATTTTTTTTTTTTCAACTCAGCGGGGAACCCTGAGGAAACTTGAAAAATGGCACGTTTACACATAAAAATCCTCAGAGGTAACGGAGTTTAACCCGAAAAAAAAAAAGATCTGTTGCGCAGATTCTCTGGAGCCTGAGGCTCGGCCGGGGACCCCCTCGCAACACTCACAATGAATGGTGCTGCGTATTTTTCGAGACGGCTGGGGCTTTTAAAAGAAGTGCCCTGACTTCCCCACAATAGAAACATAGATTCTTTTTTAAAACGATGTTCCTTGCGTCTCAAAAAACCCCTCGTTAAAAAAGGCTACCTGCAGGGTTTCAGGTTGGTTTCCCCCGGTAATTCAAAAAGGTTTCCCCTTGTGGAGGGAAAAGGTAAAAAAGGGTTTTATGCGTTGCTTCAACCATCTCTTTCCGCGTTCATAAGGGTATAAATACGGATCATGAAAAAAAGTCACCTAACGCATGGGGGTCGGCACGAGCAAGTCCCCCTTAACGTGGAGATAACCCTTTCAAAAATGATTTTTTTTGGGGAACTCCCCCAGGTGGTATCAAGGGCCTCTCCTGAAATCCAAGGCATATTCACTACCGAGTGCTTCCCCTTGGGCAAACTAAAATGGCTGCTTAGCTGTTGCACCCGATTGGGGCCTCAAAAACCTCCCCGGCTGAATAAAAGCATCAAGGGTTCAAAAAATCATCCCCGTCTAAAACAGAGGGTTTGCCCCCATCAAAGCCTGTTGGTAAGAAATTAATTAAGAAGCACCCCTTGATCGTTAGTGGGAAATTGGAAATGTGCAGAAAAAAAAAAAAAAATTTCATTGATTAAAAAAACCCTGAATTTTTCACGTTACCGCCAAAAAAAAAAAAAGGGGGAACTTGGAATCCCCCAAACCCGGGGGGCGGCAGGAGCCCGGGGTCGCCCTTCTAGAACCTCAACTGGCTCGCAAATCCCGGGGGCAGTCTGTCAAAAAATTGCAAATTTTTATTAGTGAGGTCCCCTTGGCTTGAAAAAGGGTCTTTATATCTGCAAAAATGCAAAAGGGAATTTTTGTCACTCCCCAAAGTTCCTTTTGCGGGCCCCATTTTCAGTTTTTAAAAAGGGGGACTGGGGGGGGGGAAAAAAAAAAACTGTGTTTACCCCTGGTAACACTGCAGAGGAAAAAAAAATTAAGGGAATGTCACCTGGAAGGTTTTGAGAAGTCCAACCACTTCATCACAGAAATTCACCCGGACATCTGAATCCACAGTTCAGCAGACAAAAAAGAGAAAAGAAAAAAAAAAAAAAAATGTGTTTCCCCGGGAAAAACTGCAAAAAAAAAAAAACTTAAGGGGAAATTTTCCCCTAAAAGGTTTTTGAGAAGTCCAACCACTGTCATCAAGAAAGTACAACCGGACATCCGATTCCACAGTTACAGCAGACACAGCCTTTCAGCCCCCGCAGACCCAATTTTGGGTTAGAATCTTGTAAGTATGAGACGTTATTAGCGTCTTGTGTTGGGTGCGATGAAAATACAGGGACACAGGTTTGATATAGAAAGTCTTGTATTTTTTTATACAATTGGAAAAAAGCCCCCCAGTTGCAGACACAGAAGCAGGGGGACACAGCAGGCCAGAGTAATCTAAGCTCAGCAATCACTTCCCCCAAAAGGGGTTAGGATCTTTTCTCTGTTTTCCCTAAAACCCTGCAAACGTGGGTCTTTCAAGAGGGGTTCAGAGTCCACAAAAGCCAGAGTTCCTCATAGGAAAAACTGGGGTCAAGGTCCAAGGCTTTAGGGAGGTCACAGGTTCCTGCGGCTAATTCTGAAGCACTGTTGCTCATTGGCTGCTTAAGAACAAAAGGGAGAATCAGGGCGGGAACATGCAAGCTGGGGAAAACCATTTTTTCTGGGGCAAGATAGCTGCAGCAAGAAGAAAAAAAAATGGCTGACGAACAAACTGAGTTTCAGGAAAATGTACACAAACCTTCAAGTAGTTCCGTTCTGGCCCCGGGGGGAAGTGGTTTCCCCTCTAGGTGGGGATGGAGGAAAACCCGATCGGCTACCCTGAAACAATTGTTCACCAGGGCCAATATCCCCCAAAACCCGAATCTTACACCCCCTCGGCTGGATCCTGGGGGGACACCCCAAAAAGCGAAAGGTTATCAGACAGGTTATGCACTATCCGGCCAGAGGAAGCGGTTACTTGGGCGATTTACCTAAAAACTGGAAGGGTTTTTGTCTAAGGGCGGAGATCTAGTGTGTTGGGGGGTTCCCCAAACATCCCAAGTACCTAGATTTTTTGCAGGCTGGCTTTAACAAAGGGTTAAAGCCAACAGTTTAAAAGTCCAATTGGGGGCCCTTTAGTTCCTTTTTGATTTTCCATTGGCATCTACCCTTGGTTTGTAAGTTTTTAAAAGGTCCCAAAAAAGGTTACCCCCCACATTTAGACAGTTAACTCCCCCTGGGATTTAAATTTAGTGGTTAATCATTATGAGGGGGTCTTATGCTTTTAACCCAAAAAATGCTCATTTCAAATTGCACTTGGGAACGGGTTTTTTTTAACCATACTACGGCCAAAAGGTTCCCGCTGTATAGCAGATATATATATGGATGTCAGTAATCTATATCAAAAGGGCAACATACTTAAAAACGGCGCATTTTAAAATTTTATAACAAGATTTACCGACAGAATGTCCAGGGGTCAAAAAGGAATCCTTTTATACGCTGTTCCCGGGTAGAGGGTGACCGGGGTCTAAGCGACCCTAAAATGGGGTCCTAATAATCCTCAACTGGAGGTACTGTTAAAAGGGACAGAGGCCAGGCCACCAGGTAAACCCGTCTCCTATCCCCTGCCAACTGTATTTAGTCCTAAGAAGGGCCCCGAATCCACCCAAAAGGGAAAGAAAAGGTACGGTTAATTTAACAGAAAGCAAACAACAAGACAAGAAATAAAGTAAAAAAGTTTACATACAACATCACCACAGTAGGGAAAACCTTTGGTTTCCCCGGAAAAAAATAAAGCGTAAAGTAAAAACAACTAAGGACTTTAGCTTAAAAATTCTCAGAACCAAACCAGTCTGCAAACTACGAATGCTTTTCCGGCGTCTAACACCCGAGCAGAAAAATAAAGGAAAAATTAGAACATAATCAAAAGCAGCCGGGCGAGGCTGACCTAGCCTTAGCAAAGGCTAGGAAAAATTTAACCCCTTTATTTCCAAAAAAAAAAAGAAAAAAGCGCCAGCTGTGAGAAGTAGAATGTCAATCGCGACGATCTTCATGGCGTGCACCCCTGACAGAACCCCCTTTAAAGGGGGCCCCCCGGAACCTCAT